>VYZT01019223.1:219-11903 GCA_013400735.1 Pomatostomus ruficeps | reverse complement strand
TTTTTTTTTTTTTTTTAGTGATTCGGAGACATTTCCCAATTAAATAAGTAGCTGTTAAATATTTAGGACGTGTTCTGATATTATGCCACAATATATTTCAAAATTCACGTGAATAAATGCCTAAAGAAGAGAGAGAACTAAGCTTTACAGTGTTTCCGTGCCTTTATTAACTACACCAAGCACTGTGCATTGGAAAATATGTCAAATCCCCATAAAAAAGTTTTTGACTCCTACAGAGGATTTTTTCTTAGTCTCTTTTTTTGTACATAAATTAAGTTTGGAGTGGTAAGCATGGGTAAAGCCTTAGGGCTTATTGGACTCCAGCTGAGATGCCTAAGGCTCTGTGTCAAGGCACAGAGACTCTGAGGTATTATCCACTGATTAGAAAGTAATGTTTTAATATTAGGCTTGGAGTTCAACTTCTCTTTCATTCAGTGTGACATCCTCCTTGTTTGCCTTTTTGGCATCATGCCACAGATTTTGCTGAAGCTTCTCTCTCTTAGTAAAAATAAATGTAGAAAAGAAAATAAAAAGCCTCTCATTGTTTGTAAATGCAGGTTTGCCATGAAAGATGATGTAATTAATGCCTTTTGGATGATAGAATTCAGATATCAGAGGGTAACACTGGAGAAATCACTGTGCATTCACAAAAGAAAAATTTGATGTTGTCTCTAGATTTCTCTGCATTACCCATTTTTAGGGCATAAAATGAATAGTGCTTCTCTATGAGCAGAAATCAGTGAGTTCTCATTATGAAAGCAGTGTGCAAGTTGAGAACTGTTTGTTTGCTCATGTGGTTTTCACACCTTTTTAACATCCAGATGCATAGGACCTAACTGGGAGATGGGTCTGTTTTAACTTACACAGCCATCCAGAATATTTGACTTTTATCACAAGTTTGCTCAAAGTCAGGAGTTATAGTTTGGGAACAGCTTCTGGAAAGCTGCTGTTCAAAACGAGAGAGGGGCACAGACACTGAAGGAGAGCTCCTTCTGCACGTACCATATTGTCTCTGAGACTCTTTAGAGGTCTGTTCAAATTTTTGAGGTTCTCAATTAGTTTAAAAAATACCCATATTAAACTCATGCCATAGAGTCATTTAAGTAATAATTTCATATCAAAATATCCTGTGGTGGTTATATTCGGCATGCTGGAAATGTTCTGTGTTACTGAAGAATATTTTCACTTAGTGGTGAATGGTTACTCAAAATTAAGCCGACAAGAAGACTGAATAATGCATAAGATCTGTGACACAAGCAGAAATATAATTCCTTTTTCCAGGGCCATACTCTAATGCTTTATCCATAAGATTATCTTTTGCTGTCAAGATCATTTATCTAAAAATGGAACAGCAGAACTAGAAAAGATAGAAGGGAAATCAACAGCGTTATGGAATGGTTTCTGTATGAGGAATAATTTCACAGACAAGGACTCTTCAGAATGAAAGAGAGAGCACTGAAGAGGGAATATGACATAAGACTGTAAAATCAAGACTGCAATGAAGGAAATGAAGAATGCCTCTCATAAAAAGGGAAGGAGTGATTGTTAACTGGAACAAAGTAGATGCTTATTCCCGTAATGGGTAGATAAAGAGTGAATCACATTGCCGTAGGATGTTGTGGGATTAGAGCGGTTCTAAAATGATCACAAATATTGATCAAATAAAAAGCAAGCAAGAGCTATTAAATATAACTATTTTAAGCACAAAGGCATTAATAAAGATTCATTATTGATATTTACTATTTAATCTGTCCCAGAAAATCCATAAAACATGGCAAACTGGAAGCTGCCAGAGAATCCAGCAGAATTTAAGTGCTCTGTCCTTCAGTGCTTCTCCAGGCGTCCTCTGCTGGCTCTCTCAAAATATGGGGTACTGAGCTAGACATAACTTTGGAACTCACTTTGACTAGGAACGATCATCTGGGGTGCTGCTGACCCATTAAACAAGTATTAGAATGAGAAGGTCAAATGTTTATATCTGAATGTTTAAAATGAAGTGTGGAATGCACATATAGCAATTGTTATATCTTACTTGGAAAGATGTGACAAGGATATAAATCATAAGGATATAAAGCTAATAGAGAGTGTCCAAAGGAGGCCCACAAGGATGATGAAGGGATCAGGAGGGGAAGCCTTGTGGGTAGCAGCTGAGGTCATCTGGTCTGCTCAGTCTGGAGAAGAGGAGACTGAGGGGAGACCTCATTATGGCCTAAAACATCCTCATGAGAGGAAGAGGAGCGGCAGGCAGTGATCTCTTGTCTCGGTGACTAGTGACAGGAGCAGAGGGAATGGCCTGAAGCTGTGCCAGGGCAGGTTTAGGTTGGATATCAGGGAACGGTTCTTCCCCCAGAGGGTGGCTGGGCACTGAACAGGCTCCCCAGGGCAGTGGTCACAGCACCAAGCCCCACAGAGTTCCAGAACTGTTTGGACAATGCTCTCAGGCACATGGTGTGACCCTTGGGGTGTCTTGTGCAGGGCCAGGAGTTGCACTCAATGATACTTGTGGATCCCTTCCAAACTGGGAAATTCTGATTCCATGACAACTCTTATTTTTCATCTATGTGACCTATAAAATAACATTACCATTAAGTTACTGCAACTATTGTTCTGGCCTTATGAAATGATACTTCATGGGTATATGAACACCATTTGTGTGGACTATTATTCAAATCTCTGTTGTCTAAAAGTTATTGAATTTTCATTATTTTAAAGAAAATTATCCATAGAATTATAACTGCAGTTCTGCTAGGAACTATTTTTTTTTTATAGTTCCTTCCAGATATAACTTAAGGGAGAAAACTCTAGTGCTTTGTGACATTGATAATTTTTTTTTTTTGTTTTACTTCTGACAACTTTGTTGGAACTATAAGGCTTTCTTCTTTAAATTACTTAAAGGTTCCTCTCTGGCAGGTTTTGCCTACCTGTTCTTTCCTGAAGCAGGTTTAAAGGGAATAAAGCTGCACATAGATGAACAAGATGTACCTTATTAGTGGTCGTAAAACAAATGGGATAACATTCTGGAAAAGCCTAACTATATATATGAAATAAAACTGGCCATAAGTAAGAATGTTTTTGAGCTGTAATATTGACATCTGCTTTATGAATCCAGGTAGTCCTGTATCCTGTCTTGGAGAAGGGCCAGTATAGGCTGCCTAGGGACCAGAGCAGAAAAAGAGCAGGGACACAGTGATATGTCCCAGAAGGGTCTCCCAGTCTGCACCATTTTGCTGCTCAGGGACTGTCTGACCCAGGCATGGCTGTAAGTAAGTGTATAATTAATAATTCATCATGGTCTTCCCCTTTTCGTGAACTTGCTTTCTTTTCCCTTGGCGTTGTGTAGCTTTTTAGCATCCACCACATGGTTTCTCCTCTTGTCCCTTTCCTCACCATTCACCCCATTCAAAAATACGATTATTGCGCTCAACACAATACAAAACAAAATGTGAACATGTACACCAAACACTTTAAGTATGACTGACTGTAATGTTTATGTTGAACACAGAATATTTCAGGACAACAGTGTTAAACTTTGCTGTCAAAGTTTGCTTTCCTTCACGACTTTCCACGTATATCTTCTGAAATTATTAATCTACTAAGAAGTGCTTATTTTTGCATTGTTTTATTGAAAAGGATCTTGGGTGAAGGCACCACATTGAAAAAATTTGTGCTTGGTGACATTAGATGCCTAGCAAGCTCTTAAAAAGTTGAAAAGAGAACAATTTAAGAACAACACAACCAGCGTCCTTCCTCCAAATATATTTCTTTTCTGCTTCTGGGAAGTTGTGTGGTTTCATGCAAGAGGACCAAGACAAGCCCCTGAAATGAAGTGCAATATATTTCAGATGTAATTTGAGACGTTGTCAGGGCCCATCGCTACAATATCATTCAGCCCATCAAAACATTTCTTTGACAGAAACAGGACTTTTTGCAGAAAGCTTTTAGAGCTTAAATATTGCCAGCCGCTAAATGTTTTAATCTGAGGTTTGAAAAGAAGAGCAGGAGAAAGCTGAATGAGAACATCTTGGATAAAGCAGCCTCATTACCTGGCACATTTAATTTAAAGGTTGCACTTCAAATCCTGTTTGCAATATTCTGGCACTATGAAATGCATGTTTGCACAGAATTTTTAAATAATACTTCTTTTAATAATACTTTTAATAATACTGCTTTTTGTGTGTAAAGCATTTTACATATACCAGCACTGGATTTTGCTTCTTGGATTATTACTGATGTTTCTTATGGCCAAAAAGGATGGCCAAATTCTAGTTTACTCTTAAAAAAACCAAAAAAACTTTGGCAAAGGACAGAATTTTAGGTAATATTGAGCACTTAGATCCTCTTTCCACAAGCAATATTATGTATAAAAGTATTAAAATTCTAGTCTTTGTACTGTAGAGAAATAGTATTAAAATTCTAGTCTTTATACTGTAGAGAAATAGATCCTAATAAATTGTTACACACTGGCATTTTGAATGGCAACCCGTACCTGAGTTCCAAACGAGTTGTAGTTAAAAATATGGTTTTTGAGCCACAGTGACAGCAAGTGCCTTCTTTCTCCTCATACATTTCAAAAATGAAGTTTAACAAGTTGGTTTGTTAAATAGATGAGAAGGGAGAATATTTCACTTCTACCCACATGATTTGTACCTCAGCATTGCAGATCTCCAAGATTTTATATAAACCTAAGTATGTATATACATGAGAATAAAAAGCAGAAGAAAATGAAAGATAGCAGGAAAGATATAGGTAGTTTTTCACTCCTCATTAGCTTAATTTTTTCTTTCTTGAATACAGGATGGAAAAAAACCCTTTTCTTTGGGGCTTAGGAAATGAATGATTATCTAATATTTTATAAAGGAAAGCTTTTAAACTGAAGAGTTTGAAGGTTTTGCTGAATCTCTCCTGACAGAGTCCTATAGTTCTTCCAGTATTTAATCTCCAATTTATAAAATAGCAATGCAAAAATAAATTGTCATTTTATTTCCTCCTTACGTTGATTGCAAAAATTTGTGATTTAAAACAGATAAGCGGTTCAGTCTGGCAAAATTAAGATTTCTAAAATTGCATCCTTACTTGGACTTTCTGGATAAATCTCTATATTTCCATGGTATAAAAGGGGAGCATTATTTATACAAAACCTAATCTCGTTCCAGTGCTAGATGTTAACACTTGTGCTTGGGAACTACTTTTATCTGTTGTCTCTTTGCGTAATCCCTGCTTTTTTGCAGGTTCTAGGAGAGAATCTGTTTTGGATCTCACATTATTAAAGGAATTTCAAATGAGACCGCAGTAGTGGTGTGATAACTGAGTTCTTTGTGAGGTAAAAGTAAGAAACGGGATGGAAAGGCTGAGGATTCTCCAGCATGGGACCTGGAGGACATCCTCACACAGCTCTGTGTGGCATGGGACATGGTTTTCCTGGCAAAAACAGGGAAATGAAGGGACTTCACTTCTAAAACTGTGACTGTATAAAATCTATTTTTCTCCTTCACTTCAAAATCATTGTCTCTCTTTAAATATTTCTGAATTCATTCATTTGAAAAGTAGAATTAACTTTAGGAAACAACAGAAAATAAAGCTATAGGAAGTTTCTGAGTTGACTAACAACAGGAAAACCTTGGCTATCAAATATTTAGATATTCCTCCCTTTTTCCCAGAGAAAAAAGTACCACCAAAGGCATCAGTCAGGATTAGAAGGAATGTTCAGAAAGATCTGAAATGAAGTTCTTTCAAAGTAGTTAGGAGGAAAATGCTCCTTTATGTTCAAAGATATCTTCTGTAAAATAATCTTAGCAGGAGATAAGATGAAATTCCTTGTAGGTCATGTTTTACTTTGGGCTAAAACAGTGACAAATGTGCAGTAGAGAAGAGTTCTTCAGTGTCAGGACCCAGACCGAAGGTCTTCTAGCCTCACCATGATTCTACATAATGTTCTTCAGGAAAATCACTTCCCCCTGCTCTTTTTTTGTCTCATCCAAAACAGATGGCACCACCAAAGCAGCGTGCTGTGCCCTAAACTTTGTGTTCTTGCCACCTACCTAGGTAGGCATATTTTATTGTCAGTTCCCTTCCTTTCACTTCTTAGAGATTCCCTCAGCAGACCCTGGCAATGCTAATGAAGAGCCTGGTGTCACCGAGCTCGTGCTGCTAAAGACAGAGGAGAGAGGGGCTGTTCTGAGGCTTGTTTGAACATTAAACACATCTCACATCCAGACTGGAAGAGTTTGACTTTGAAACCATGAGAAGCTGCAGGGACTCAATGTGAATCAGAGATGAGGCACTCCTAGCTGCCTTCCAGCATTAATGAGCATTAACCTAGGATGCTCTTACACAGATATTTGCCTCTTTCTAATGAAAATTAGGTTCTTCAAACAATTGCAGTTCTAGAAATAATATTTGGAGCAAGAAGGTTTTAGAGTTATTCACACTACATGGATGTCATGTCATCTTTTACCCATCAAAATCCAGCTGGCATCCAAAGTGAAGAACTGATTTTATTTGTTTGAAAAGTTAGAAGTGTAAGAGGTAGAGATTGCAGTAAAACAACCAGTGAAAATCAGCACTGGTGCAGTGTTGTTTTATTTTCATCATCTGCCTTATTAAATTCACAGTATCTTATATCTATGAATCAAAAACTGGAGGTGAAGACCCCCAACTTTTGTTGGTATGAGCTAAAAAAATTAACCTTATTTGTATTGCTGGTTACAGATGATTCAGTGAATACCGAGCTTCGAGGGCAGGGTATCACATCAAACACCAGCAATAAAATTATAATTCTCCTTTATTGACAACCAACTTACACAGTACTAGATGATATCAGAGTGATAATTCTGCACACCAGGTGCTGAAGGAAGGGGCTGGCACAACCAGCCATTCCCATTGTGGACTCAGTCTAAAGACCACCCAGTGGATGCTGTCAGATACAGCCAGGTTTTGTGGGTAGATTCCTTGCTATTTCAAAGAATAAGAAAGTTGAGCACATGTTCCTGCTGTTCCTAGTTATCCTTCAAGATTCAAGTTTTCCATGACAAGAGAATTTTTTCAACACCTTTTTGTGTTCCTCAGCATTCCTCAGAGCAAATGAAGCCACATATTCAGCCTTGTTTTGTCACTGTTTCTGTTGTGCCCAGCAGAACTCTGTGTGACATTCCTTCATATTACATGAATTCTGGGGTCACTGCTTATTTGCTTTACACAAAAACAGTTTCTTAGGATAATAAGGTATTTATGTATGTAATATTTCTCTTTTACTTGTGTCTAACTGATTGTGACACCCTTGGAAGAAATTGTCAAATTTCTTTACATTTTTTTATTGTCTTCAGATTGCAATCCCACCTCCTTCCTTGCTGCTGTGACAAGTTCATTCCTGGATCCCACCCTGCCTGTCGGTGTCAGCCAGGCTTTCTCTGCACTCCAGGGAACATCTCCTTGGCCAGCCTGAGCCTTTGTGGAACAGTCCTATAGAATTCTGAACAGGTCGCAAGGTCTGTATGAATGCTCACCTTCCTGGTCTCTATTCCTGGAATGATCCAGAAAGGCATTTGCACATTCAGGGTAAATTCTTTGCAGTTAACACAGCTGAAGTATTGAAGTTTTGTTGAGGTTTGGTTTGGTTTCTCCAAGGGTACGTCAGCTGGTGAAAGGACAAAGCTGAAAATGACGTGAAAATGATAAATGGCTGCTTCAAATGTGGGATACTTATCTGTAAGCATTTTATTATAGGGTTGTGCAGTGTAATTTCAAATTTTTATTTTAATACCTTAAATTTGAATTGCATTATTTTACAGTTTTGTCAACCCAAATCATTAATACATTAAAAGAAAAGATGAAAAACTCTATTTTTGTCTGCTATGCAACTATGTCTGCTCAATATTGGAATATTGTGTTCTTTTAAAGAACTTTTAATCAAGTATCTTAGAGTTTCTATTTCACACCTTTATTTAAACATTTCATTTTTTTCAAACACAAATTTATTTTAAAAGCTTTTTTTCATATGAGGTAAAAAATAAGTTTGAGATGAGGGGGAACAAATTTTAGGTCCCCTGTCAAAACACCATTTTTTAATGATCTATTACTTCTCAGCATTTCACTTTCCTACCGAGTTCCTGCAGGGGTTTGCAGTATTCACCTGTGCAAGGAACAACATACTGTAATTTTTCTTCCTTAATTTCCCTGTAGGTTCCCTCAAACCCTGTAGATCCCTTTTTTTTGTAGGGATAATCAGTTTTCAGTGGCCTCTCCTGTGCTTATGAATGTGGTGCTCCTAATGAAGCAGTTGAATCCCTTGAAAAAGGAGATGGGCACATGAGCAAAATGTGCACTGTCCATGCTGTACCTAAACCAAAAATAGCACCATGGTCTAACAGATGACACAATGTAGTGTTGGAAACACGGCAGATAATAAAAAGAAATCTGCAAAAGCTGTCAAAATTAGGAATAACTTGGTTTGCACCAGTACGAGACTGAGAGTTGCATATGGAATAGCAG
The DNA here is from genome assembly GCA_013400735.1 of Pomatostomus ruficeps. NCBI lineage: Eukaryota > Metazoa > Chordata > Aves > Passeriformes > Timaliidae > Pomatostomus > Pomatostomus ruficeps. The sequence goes on along the minus strand of VYZT01019223.1, from coordinate 3,416 downwards.
CCACTTGATATGGGTGTTCTGGGTGGTGGGCTTTGAAACAGAATTGGTATTTCCATAGGGAAAGAGAGGGTCTTTATCTCCAGGAAAAAGAAAATTCTTTGAAATTTGCCTTGCAAATACAAAAAAAAAGCCATGAGAATGATGATCATAAATTTCTGAATCCCTGTGTGAGAGGCCTTTCCCTCAGATCTGAGGGAGGGTTTCTTATGATTTATACCGTTTGTAATAAGAATGTCAAAATGAGAAGCTTGACTTGGAGAACATTTATCTTAATTTTACCTGTCTAGAAATTTAACCAAGTGAAAATGAAATAGTTTCTGGTTTTCATAATCTCATTTATTTTATTACATGTTACAGCAGAGAAATATATCCTGTGATTAAGATTTTCAGGAAAAAAGCTCATACTTGTAGTTAGGCACCTGCACAAGTTTTGCAAATGTTGGGCTCCTGTCAGTTTCCATCCACCTTGGAGACATGGGTAAAGTTATTTTTAATTTGTTGTAAATTCACTCAATTTCAGTACAGAATGGTGCAATTTTGAAAAATGAATAGGTGATGCATAGGAGAAGCAAGTGTAACTGAGACGCGTCTGGAACACAGAATTTAGCCCCCAACCATCTGTCTTTTGCTTACACCTAATTTTCAATACTGTTGTTAAATGAAAGATATTGAATCAGTTATCAACAGATAAGTAGAGATTGCAGAAGTGGGCCTTGTGATTAGGTAGAATCAGATTTATTTTGAAGGTTCTTAAAGAGAATATAAGTTGCACAGAATTAACTTTTTTTTAAAATAAAAAACCTTCCTTTTACTAATTTTTTGGGGTTTTTTGGTTGGTTGGTTGAGTTTAGGGTTTTGTTTGTTTGATTTTCTTTTTTATTAAATCATCAGTGTACACATCCTGATTTAAGTTTTTTCAGTGTAAATCCTCATGAGATGTTGACTTAAACTGCAATACTCTGGCTTTTGTTATTGTGATTGCTTTGATTCCACTAAAGTCTGTGGAATCACTCCAGATGGGAACAGCTGCAATCAAATTCTTGTTCTTATAATTTAGCTTAACCAGAGAACAAAGCTTCTGTTTCTATGAGAAAGTCTTTAAAGTGTAACAAATATTGATAGTTAGATATTAATAAAAATTTTATTTGACTTTTCTTTTTGAATTCTATTCCTTCCTCATTTAATATGGAATTCTACTGTCCTATATGTAGTTCTATGAGAAAAAAATTCTGGGTTATTTTTCTCTTTTTATGTCTTATCTACTTTAGATGTAGTGAATGCATTTCACAAAAACATTTTTGACATGCGTCTTGATTTTGGTTTTGGCTTAATAGCTGGAGAATTTAGATCTTCAGACAGTCTTTGAAATTATCATACATTTGATAATATTAGGTGCATTTTTTAGTTTGCAATATTCGGGATTAGCATATATTAATATTAGCATATTAACATTAACATATATTAACATTACTCTTCCTTAGATATTAACTTTTAATGTAGGAAAAGCAGTTCTTTATATGATTAAACTAATAAACATCTTAGATAAAAACTGCCTCAAATTGTTGAATAAACTGGAATAGAATAATTTGAGACCCAAGAAATGAATTTTTGGGGTTTGTGTTGTTTAATGTTTCTCTGCTCTAGGTTTGACACTGCAAGGCAAAATGACTTCGCTGGTCAAAGCTAGAATTAAATAAATTAATAAAGCAAATTATTTATGTGAAAGAGATGATTGTTAATAAATGGGTGATTCCTGAAAGGAATTCAGCTTTCAGCCCTCACTGAGATACGTGAGTTTAAAAAGGTAAGAAATACTGTAGGTCAGCACCATGAAGAATCATCTGTTTCTGAAGGAAGAAAAGTTAATGAGTCCTGAAGGCAGAAAACTGAATTTGTTTGTAACAAAGAAAGAACAGTTTAGTGGTCGCATATCTTGACTGGGGAAGAAGCTGAACTTGATCTTGGTAGGAGTGAGAGTTTGTAAGGGGTTACGGTGTGTTTGCAGGTTATTAATTCAGCTGGTGTCTCGCGGAGTTTCCTGACAGCTCTGAAAGCAGGAGGAGGAGCAATCTTGAGGCTATGTCTGCAGAGGTGCCTGCAGCAGTGCCAGGAGTGTGTCCAGAGACACTGCTCTGCCATTTCAAGTAAAATCTCCCCCTTGTTCAGGGAAGATGAAGTCTCCAGAGACCTTCCTGAGGTGTTTTAACTTTTCCTCCTCTAACTGATTAATGCGAACTAAAATCTTTCAAGATTCAGACCTGATTAGGTTCGCATATTTGGGGAGAGAGGGCTGGAGCTACCACAAGGTGCATCTGTGAATTCAGATGGATTGTGCTTCTAGGTGTCACCTGAGCTTTCTGATGAAATGCTAATACAATCACATTTGTCAGATGATAGCCTCAAAAATTTAGCCATAAATGATTTTTTGAAGACTCCATATCTAGCAGGCAGTCAAACCCATTACATATCATGTTAACCTGTCGAGAAATAGAGAATTATCTTGAAAGCTATGAAGAAAGCCCCAAGAGATGTCGTTGTACCAGAACAAATTACAGCTTGAAGAAATCTAAAATAAACACTTGAGTTTTTAGTGAACAAACCCATAAAAAGCGTTTATGTCAACGTAATTTCCTGAAATGAGACTACAATAGATTATTTTGGTAAGGAAGGTGAAAGAAATTCAAACGTTCCAGTGAGCCCAAAGGCTAATCTAGTATGCTGTGACTCTGTAAATCCAGCCAAAAAGAAAACTGTCAATAAATATTTTTGAATGCATCCCCTCCCCATTCCTCTGCTTATTCTGTCTTGAAAAATAAAGACTTTTTAAAGCATTTCATTTCATGTATGAATTAACAGAAGGAAATACTTCATCCCACACACGCACACACAAAAAGAGAAACAGTTACCTTCTGAAATGATACACTGAGTTTCAAGATTTACCTGTTTCAGTCTATCAACTCCAACTTTTCATATCATAAACAGTACTGTCAGTGGAACGTTAATTTGAAATTTGTCTTTTTTTTAAAGCAACCTTAAGTTATTTTGGTCCTCTATTGTGATTCTTCAAAATTCAGATATCATAGGCTTGGAGGCTTTCCATTTTTCATTAAGCTCTTATTTCCAATAGGATTTCTGAGTAAATAACTTATTATTTCTATTTTATTAATACATATTCTATGACTGCATCATTTGCTAGT
>VYZT01019221.1:55596-84625 GCA_013400735.1 Pomatostomus ruficeps | reverse complement strand
AAGGAGAGCACTAGATGGGGATTTGAAATGGATCTACCAGTTCCTTGCTGTGGCAGCTGCAGGCGTGTGGAGTTTATCTGCTGCTGAGTTGAGTTGTTCTGCTGTCCAGTCTGGAAAACCCACTCGTGAGTTGACCCCATCTCCGTCCCTTTTTGGGCCATTTCACTGCAGAGCACCACAATTCCCATTCGTGCCTGCTCCTGCCTGGTGGTTACCAAGGCTGGATCTGTCCTCCAGCCTTTCCCAGGGGAGTTGTGACCTCTGCCATCCTTCCTCATCTCTAAATGGGGGTTCTGCTGAGCGTGTTCCGCATGTGTGCAGCAGCCAGCCCTGCTGGGACTCAGCTGTGGGGCAAAGGAAAAGCGTCACCTTCCCGTCTGTCTTTATTGGGTGACACGTGGGAGTCCTGGAGCCTGCAGTGACCCGAGAACACAGAACACAGCAAACGGGGTGCCAGGACCTTGCACAGGAAGGTGGCTTGGGGACTGTGCCGGGTTTTGGTGCTGGGGTGTGCTGTGACTCACAGTGGCTCAACAGCCTCGGGTGGGACGCCTTCCTGGTGGTGTCTACACAAGTGTCTCTGGAGGTCCTGGCTTGCTGAGCACCTGAAGAGCTCCCAAACCCCCATCTCCTGGCAGAGAGGTGCCATCCCAGCGCAGTCCTGGCTCTCTGTGTGAGCTGCTGCCCTCTCAGCAGTGAGCTGCTTCACCTCGTGTGTGTGTGAGACTCATGGCTGCCGGTAAGGATGTTGTGTCTGGTTCTGCCAGAGGCTTTAAAGGATGGCTCACTGTGGAGAAGGCTTTTCCTAAGCCTCCCAAAGCCCCCGACTGTCATTAATACATGGATTAGAATAAGAAATCCTTCAGAGTCATGAATGCCTCATGGGATGGTGGGGGTGACCCTGTTCTCATCCCTTCCTGCTCAGCTGAGATGCAAATACTGGACTTGGTCTTACAAACTCATTTTCCTGGTCAAAACAATCTTCTCTTCTTGGTACTCCTGTTCCTCAAGGCTTGTCTGCATGGAGGCACTGGCAGGCATGGCTGCAGCAGAATGGTGACTCTGGGTGAATTCCCTGCACAGACAGCCCTGGGCATCACCTAAAGTCCCACGGAGGGCTGGGAGGTGACAACAGCCATGCTGACAGATGGAAGTGGTGCAGGAGGAGGCTCTTCTCATCCAGATGTTGCAGAGCAGAAGGATTTTTGTTTCAGGCATTGGCAAAACGCAGCCACCTCAGCGGGAGAGGGGAGATGCATTCAGCTGACCCCTGGTTCAGAGGAGGAGAGAAACAGCTCTGCCTGCAGCAGAAACCACAGGGAGAGCGTGTGGAGCCAGACCACGAGCTCCCTGTTGGCAGAGCCCTGTGGGTCCCCTCACCAGCCCCGTCCTTGCAGCGAGCAGGGCTGGCTGGATCCTGGCACGGCCTCTGCTGCGAGGAGCGGCTGCTCTCCCGTGCTGGCCCAGCTGCCGCTCCCTCTGTGTCCCCAGCTCCCAGAGCAGCTTGTCGCTCTCGCTGGATGCCCCACGCCTGAGCAGGATGTGTCAGATCTTGTTTGCAGGGAAGGGAGTGATGCTTGTTACCCTGGGAGGTGCTCTGTCCCTGCACGGTGCTGGAGCTGAACCTTGGCAGCTGCTCTGCGGCTCCCAGCCCTGGTGCCCGTCGTCCCTGCTGGCCCATGGAGAGGGCAGAGCAGCCTGGATCTCAGCCTTCAGGTCCCTCAGCTGAAACCTGTCCATGGGCTTCTTCCCCCTCTCTCCAGCCTAGGAGTGTGCACGTGGATAAAACAGAATTGTTCTCCTGTCTATGCCAGTTGGATCCACATCGATCAAGCAGGACTGACTGATGGGGCTGCTGGTCTTCATAGCCTAAATCTAAGATTCATTTAAGAGGTCCAGACTTCACAAGAACTGAAATCAGGCCTTTGGAAGTACCTGCTTGACCCTCTGTTCCAGGACATAACCCCTGGCACCACGTCTGTTCATCACCACTGACCAACCTTTAACTGGTGAGGTTCCCCCACGCAGCTGGGGCAGACTGTAACTCCATGATACACTACATGTACTTCTAAATTTACTTTTATTAATGCCATTCTATTTTTAAGGGTGATTTATTTTTATCACTGTGAGAGAGGAAGGCCTGTGGTTTTACTGCAGCACATAAATCCTGTCTGGATTTCAACCTTTTCGGGTCAGGGATTTTATCCTCTCCGTGAGCATCCCAAGTGATGGGGGCCAGGGATTCCACTGTCTTCTTGGGCTGGCCATGAGGATGATGGACTAAAGTTTGTCCTCTCTGGAGGCTGAAAACCTTCAAAGTTGCCCCTGTGAAGAGCAGAGCCAGCACTGTTTCTCCAGAACATTTATGGCTAATACGAGTTCTGCCTTGCCCTCTCCATGGCAGTGTGGATCCAGCCTTGTCCCAAGCCTCCTTGCTCCAAGGTGCAGACAGAGGTCTGTGGGCAGGACCTGCCTTGGTGGCAGTGCCAGGGGCTCCTGGCACGCCTTTGGACAGAGGCCTGGGTCACACGTGCTCTCTTTGGTGAGACTCAAGCTCTGACCTTTCCCAGCACTGAACACCTCTTTGGGCTGGAGTTTAGGATGGAATTTGTCTGTGCAATATATTGATGTGTGACTCTGGGCACCAAGTACTCCTTCAGGGTGAAGAATAATTCCCAGTGAAAACAGAGGCTCTGAAACACTAGGAACTGCCAAAATCCACTTTGTTGCCTGACCTTAATTTGCCATCCCTCGCGTCTCTGTCGTGTGACTCACTCTTTAATTAAATGATTGCTGCCCCCCTGACAAATTTGAAACCTGCATTGCAAAGCTCCAGCTCATCAGAGCGTTTCGGAGGGAGCACTGACATCTGCACATGAGCAAAATGTCATCTCCCTCATCCCTTCTGCCCTGGGAATGGCCAAGCTGGTTGGTCTGACTGCAAATCCAGAGACAAACGGATGCTGCTGAGGGGCTCCTCCCTGCAGATGTGACACGGTGACCGTGCCCAGCTGCCATGTCGGATAGGACGGGCACCTCTCCAGGGCAGGATGTGCTCCTTGGCTGGACAAGCTCGGCCAAAGCGCCCCATCCTCTTGGCAGGTGCTGTCTGTGCTGCCTGAGACGAGAACAGGGAAGGTTTGCTGTCTTGTGGGACTTGCTGTCAGCTCTCCTCGCTCTCCATATTTTGAAGAGATGTGGGAGCGCTGCCGGTGCCGCCGCTCGTGCCACGTGCTGGGATACCCCTGGGTAAAATCCAGGAGTGCTTGCTGCCTCGCTGGCCTCCCTCACCAGCCTCGAGGAGAGCGTCCCTTTCCAGCAGCATATGCAAATCCTGATTTGAGAGCACAATTACCTGCTTTGTATGCACAAAACTGATTCACTTGCACATTCTGTGGGCATTGCTGAAGAGACCTGCTGGAGAATCAGTCCCTCAGGGCCAAATGCTGGAAGAAACAGCCTCTGATTTTGTGCTGTCAGGCTTGCTGGAGCAGTGGCATAAATGAGATGGATAGCTACCTTGATTAGCAGGTGCAAATGTGTTGAAATTTTTTTTTCTCCCATCTATAAATCAAGCATTTCTTCATCAAAATTCTCTCATTGCATCCACAATTGGTAGGCCCCCCCGCCCAAAGCAGTAAGCGTGAGCTTGAAAGAACCAGATGAAATGTAGTAGCAAAGGTTCTATTCTGGAAATTGGCAGGAGGAGATAGAAAAAAAAAAAAGGGTTTCCATCATTGTCCAAATGGGCCAGTTTGTCACCAGAGCCACAGATGGTGCTGCTGTCTGGGTAGGACAGGGGTGCGTTGTGGGCAGGAGGCAGACGAAAGCCATTTTTATACAGAGCTATTTTTTTAAAGGCAACCTGTTAAGGGGATTTGGAGGTTGCAGAGCTGAGCATGTAAATCAGGAGATGACCAACCTTGGCAAGGGTGTGTTTGTGTTTATCACAACAGCCATTTCTTCCTGTAGTCCAATTTAATACCATGCAGGTTCTGTGCCCATCAAGTAATATTTGTTTGTTCTCGTGCACTTCTGCTATTTTCGCTGTTGGAGGATCCCGGTGCCTTTATTGACTTAGACTTTTATAGGATGAGGTTCTGTCTCTCCAAGGTATGGAGTTTAATAACTTGGTCAGAACCCATGTAATATGCCATTCCTTTTCCTGTGGCGGCACAGCTTGCCTCGTGCACCAAGCAGAGCAGGAGGCAGTTAACTCCCAAGCTAATTTAGCTCCAGGCTGAAGTGTTATACATAAACAGCAATCAAAACTCGTGCCTGCGAGGGGCCGAGGTAAGGTTATCTGTGCTGTCTTTGCACTCTCATTTTCTGCCATTAGAGTGTTTAATCCTGCAGCTGCTAATGTTCTTGTAATGGCATTTCTGTGCTTGTCTAAAGAGCACGGGGAGGAGGAAAGAGGGATGAGTTTTGCTGTACGGAGCCACTCCTAAACCCATCCCCCTGGCTGGGCCATCCAACCAGTGCTGCAGGGGCTTCTCACCCCACCACGGGCAGCTCTGGGGTAGTGCCGGCCCAGAAGGTGACAGCCATGGCACACAGGCCACCCTCAGGGCCTCTCTCTGTTCCTTCATCAGCTCGTGTGTTCCTTGAGGTGCAGTGTAGGAGCTGAGCAGATGATAATGAGAATTCAGTCTGTGCAGAGCTTAAACTCAGGCACAATCCTCAAAGGTTAAGCTTGCACTTAAGTGCTGTGATGGATGAGGGTGAGGAGGGTGACTTGCAGCAGGGGAGAGGAGGGATAACTGTCAAACTGACTCCAGGTTTTCCCTCCGTGCTCCGTGCCAGGTCGGCAGGGCAGGAGCCACTTTCTTTGTCCTGTTCCTCAAGCACTAAACTGTTCCTGGAAAAGTTGCATTTCTCATCAGGATGAAGCAGAGGCTCAGGTTTGGAAAGTGCCATCCCTGAAGAGCAGGAACAGCAGGCACCGGGGGGTAGGAGCGGAGCTTTTCAGAGAGCTTTACTGGGAGTTGGGAACGTGGTGCTGCGGCTTTGTGGCTCAGTGGCACTGGGGATGCTCTGCTGGGGCGGGTGTGTTCCCTGCAGGGGGAGGGTGTGTCCAGAGAGGAGCGGACACAAAAAACCGTGGCTGAACTCTGAATCCCCTTGGGTGGGAGAGGCAGCCCTGAAACAGCTGTGAGCGTGTTTGTGCAATGCTCACACAGGTGCAGAGGTGTGTGTTCATGGCCCCACAGCCTTTGGGATCAGGCTGCCACCCCAGCTGTGTCTGGACTTGTCCCCAGGATGTACCTGCGCAGCTGGGGCACAACAGGGCATTCCTCCAGGACAAGGGGGAGTGCCAGCATTGCAGGTGCTGCCATGGAGAAGGGAATCATCAGCAGTGCCAGGAGAAGGCTGACAAGCAACAGCTTTGCTCCACCACTGCCAGAGCTCCTCCAGCTCCTTAAATAAAAGTGCCGGTGACAGCACAGAGCAGCTTCCCTGGGAGCATGGGGACTCCGGGAGCCTCCGCTTCCTGCTGTGCGCTGGGCGGGTGGATTAGGGGGATTCTTGCGGCATTATCACCACAGATCGGCTCTCTCCATAATGAGGCTAACAGGATTATCCTGCAATGCTGAGGGTTCATCCTGCAGCCCTGCTCTGCTGCTCCCAGGCACGGTGTGGGGACAGGCAGGGAGGGAGTGGGTGCACTGTGAGACCCCATTCCCCATTCTGGCAGAAGGAGCAGCACAGTATAAAGAGTGTAGGGAAGGAATAGTTCAGCAACTTCCAGCTTTTCTTTAAAAAGAAAGAGCTAAAGCCTCCACCTGTTTAATAACACACTGGAAATACAATGTTGGACCTCCAGAGCTGAGCACTGGGATCTGCCCTCATTTATACTGAGTGAGCAGTGATCCCTCCTTTGGCTGTAACAGCTGAAAAATTGCCATGGATTATCCAAACTGCTTTGTGGCTTCTGAATTGAAAGGCAGAGGAAGGACCGTGCCTGCCTGTGCCATGGGCAGGGTGTGGGGTGGTGGCAGTGGGAGCAGGATTCTTGTCCCGGGGGTTGGTAGATCCTGATTCATTTGTGCTCCTGCAGCAGCTGAGCGCTGCACAGAGGCGTGTGCAGGACCTGTGGAAATTGCATCCAGCTCCAGGTGCAGTTATTTGTCAAACTTGGTTACTTTGGTTGACTTTGGCTTCAAGCTCAGCATGAATCCTAACTGAGCTGCGGCAGGGTTGAGTGGGTAACTGTGTCCATCTCAGATGCAGTTGCTTTGAACAAACACACTTTAGTTTGGCCTTTTGATGGTTTGATTTATTTTAGCAGCGTGTTGAAAAACACACCCTAAAGGGAGCTCAGAGATACAGAAACCCCTGTTCCTGCCACTCCAGGCACTTTATCAGATGTTTCTCATTTCATAGAAACATCCTAGCCTTAGCCAGGCTCAGGATCCTCCCTGGCTCAGCATCGTCTCTGCGAGGGATGGGGACAGACAGAAAATAACGGAGTGGTTCAGGGGGCCAAAGAAGGAAGGTTGGGGAGAGGGCAAAAGCTCCTGAGAACCCGTAAGAGCACAGCAGGTTCTGCTGGGATGTTTTGGAAGCCACAGTAGTTGTCTGTTCATGGTTCTTGATAGAGGAATAGATCCTAAACCATCTGTCCCGAGGCAGTGAAGTCCTCCCTCTTCCAGCAGACTGCAGCACTCAGCTGATCCTATGCTGGGAGCCCTCCTAGCCAATCTCCAAAACTCTCCCAAAGGGGTGTAGATCACTCTGGGAAACCTGTGGAAAGCTGATCCCTGCTCTCTCCTGCCCTGGATCTCCTCCCCAGCTGGTGCCACCACTTGCCCTCTCACTTACTGAAATAAACCTCCCAATAAACCTCCCAATAAAGCCTTGAGCACTGGCTGTAGCTGCTAAAACTCCAGGATTGGAGTCAATAAAATCAATATTTCTGCAGGTTGATAGAGTTCCTCCTTCCAACACCAAACTGATGGAGCAGTAAACAAGCCAGCAGACAAAAACAAACCCTCCTGCGCCAGGGGAAGGGGATTCACCACCCAGCACCCACAGCCATGGATACGGGGTGAGGCGTTTGGACCATGGGATGCCGACCTCTGTAGGTGTTTTTTCCTTGCTTGCTCTAATTTCTGTGGCAGGAGCCAAGAGTGAGCCAGTGCCCCAAGACTCCCAGCTCTGCTTCGCAAGCACTTTGAGATGTCTCTCATTTGCAGAGCATATATTTGTTATGTAATAAGCGCCAGGAATTAATGATCCACAGCACGGCTGGGGAAACTTGCGTACTAAGCACCCAAGGAAAAAATAACTTTTCCTTTTTTAAAATCACTGATGGAGCCATTAGGACCTGTGTTTTCTTGCACTGAGACAGCCCCAGCCCCCAGGCATGGCAGAGCCTGAGCAGGGCCGAGTGCCGCCATCCCTCTCCCAACTCTTTCCCTTTGGAGCAGCAATGTTCCTGCCGCTCCTGTTATGAATCATGAGGTTAGCAGCTTTTGACAGATCATAAATCAGTGCTTCGAAGTCGCTAGGACAAATCCCAGGACATTTAATCTTTAATATTAGACGCGTTTGAGGCAGTGAATATTTCATGAAGGTGCTGTTGCATTTTAGCACATCATTAGCCGTCTCTTTCCCCCCCCTCCACTCTTTCCTTTTTTTGCTGCCTCTCCCTTCCCAGGCGTCTCTTCCTCAAAAATCTCAGTGGTTGAATCCCCATCTCGCTCCCTCCTGACAATAAAGCTCTTTACTGTAATCCTTGTGAGGCATTTTAAGAACTCGCTTAGGATCCTGAGGAGCAGGCAGGTAGCTGCCAGTCTGCATTGCCCCTGTGAGGGAGGCACCCGCCTCCCCAGCATCCTCCCCAGGTCCCCACCTCACCAGTGTTTACAGCTCAGCTTTGCTGCACCGTCAGACATGATGGGGAGAGGAGGGGGGAAGCATTGGCAGCAGCTTGTAGCAGAAACTCCACGTGCAAATCCAATTAATCTTTTGATTTTGCTGTTTCTTGCTCCGGGTTATGTATTTCTACCAAACACTGAATCAATTTGGGCCAAGTGTGGTTGGGTTCCTGGTGTGGGAAATGCCTTCTCCTGCTGTCAAAAGAGAGGAGTAGGGCGAGGCAGCACCCAGAGAGAGGAGGGGAGTGGGACTGACAGCCCTGTCACTGTGGGATGGGGGCACAGCGCAGGAAGTGTCTGTGGAGGGTGGAAGTTGGAGTATTCTGCATCTTTCAGTGGGAGACTGGGCTGCAGGAGGCTCTGCTCTCTTGTGCTGGTGCCAGATGGCAGAGCAGAGGTGGGAAGAGGATGTGGGATGGGTTTGTGGTGTCCACCTTGGGGATTGCACAGGGTGAACACTGCTCTGCTCAAGCAGGGTCAAGATCCCTGCTGAGGAGGGAACCCCTGGCTGCAGGACTGCACAGGAACACTGGTTAAGGACCAGTGTGAAACCCCATCCCCAGCTCCTGTGGGTGCTGCATCATGTAATCCCCTCTGTGAGAATAACCGCAGGTTTCTCACAGCTCTCCACATCTCCTTCTCCACACCTCCCGGAGGTTTGTGTGCTCCAGAGTGCTCCAGATGCACTGCAAGAACCAGAGCGGCTGTGAACAAGCAGAGATGGGCAGCAGGGGAGGAGGGCCCGACTCTGCAGTCACTGCCATAACTCTGGGCCAGAGACATCTCATCCTTCCCTGTTCTCTTTAGGAGAGTGCAGCTGCCACGAGGGCTACGCCCCGGACCCCGTGCATCGGCACCTGTGTGTGCGCAGCGACTGGGGACACAGCGAAGGGTGAGTGGGGACACAGTGCTGGGGTTGATCTGCCCGGGCTCCCGTCGTGGTGAGGAGCCCAGTTCTCCTCCCCTCGATCACTGACCACTTGCCCAGCCCAGTGATGTGCTCAGCTGCTTTCCCCTCTCTCCCCCCAGGCCCTGGCCCTACACAACGTTGGAGCGGGGATATGACTTGGTCACAGGAGAGCAGGCGCCAGAGAAGATACTCAGGTGAGTCAGAGGAGGGTTCAGCTGGGACATTTGGGAAGGGAGAGCCATGAGGACATCCCAACCGATGCAACCTCTTAGTCGCTCCCAGCACTTCTGTGCTGTCGAGGGGACACAAGTGTCATTTGTCTGTGACAGACCTGAAAGATTGGTCCATATTCAGCAGGCAGGGAAGGGTTCCCCTCTTGTCCCCTCAGCAAACGTGAGGACAGCGTGCACAGAAACTCCTCGTGGAATGAAAAGAAGAGTCTTCCCATCCCCGTGTTCTCCTGTCACATCTCGAGTCTTGCAGGACAAGACCAAATCACTGACTTACCTCATGGTGCCACCACTGCTCTGACTTCCGAGTGGGCAGTGGAGGGCCACCACTCCCTGAGGACACTCTGTTCCTGTGTGACATGTTTGGCCTTTTTCTAGGTCCACCTACAGTTTGGGTCAAGGGCTGTGGCTGCCAGTCAGTAAGAGCTTTGTGGTGCCCCCTGTGGAGCTTTCCATCAATCCCCTTGCCAGCTGCAAGACAGATGTTCTGGTGACGGAAGATCCAGCAGATGTCAGGTAGGAAGCAGATTTCTCGTTTTCTTCATGCTTGAGTTCCTACACCACTCTTTAAATTGTTATTGAGGATGCAGTAATTTCTATGATGATAGGTTTGATTAATTTCCTTCCAACATGAAATCTGATGTGATTGCTCTCCAGGCTCTTCGGGCTGATGGGTCTAGGCCAGGCCTGAGTGTGTAACTCTGAAGCCTGCCAGTACAGGCAGGTGAATTGGTAGGAACCTGTGGCAAGGCTATTTGGAAGGGGCTTAAATGTAATGTTAGATTGCAGTACTTAAAGGGATGCATTTACTGGGATGGAGGTGCTGTCATCTTTCTGAAACTCAAACCTATATCACATCCACCTGGCCCCTGAGAGCTGCTGGGATGCTCATGAAGGGTGAAAGGCCATGTTGCTCATCCAATAATTATGCAATTAGAGAGATTTTTTTTTTCCTTTTTGGAGTTCGGTGAATGCCTGAACATTTTGCTGATCACCTTGGTGGTGATTGTCCTCCTTGGTTTAGCTGTAAACGACAAGGGTTTAATTCTGAGGGTATTTAGAGTGTACTCCCTTCTCTCCCATTAAATTAAGATTGAGCATGTGACTGTTGTGTGCCAGGGAAACTCTGTGTTCCCTCCCTTCCTCCCTTCCTCCCTTCCTCCCTCCCTTCTTGCTGCTTTCTCCTGTTGACTCCAGACACAATTTCCTGACTTGAAAATTCTTGGTTGTGTTATGAATCGTCTTCCTGGGCACCAGCAGGATCCCTGTGTCCCCAGCCCCTTCTGCCTTGTCTTTTCCCAAAGTGTTGAGGTGGTGGATTTCCATTCTTCTGTGCCACCGTCTTGGCAGGGCTGTAGTTGAAGCGGGTGCCTACAAAAGCTATGGCAGAGCCGGGACTGGTGAGATTTCCTCACTTCCAAGCGTGTGTTTTTGTTGCTAATTAGTGCTTGTTCCCTTTCCTGTGGAAAGAGACCGATGGTACATATCTATCATGCTTTGGCTCTTTTAGGAGCCTTGTTTTTCTTGTCTGCAACAGCTTCTGCTTTTCATTTGAGAAAGGGAAGGGCTGCCTTGGTTTATGCTAACGTTTTCCAAGCCAAAGTGCCAAGAGAACATTATATCTTTCTTTCCTCCTCACATCTTCATTAAAAGTACCTCAGTGAAGGTAGAGGCTCAGAAAGCTTGTTTTCTGCTCCAGTGCAGTAATTGTCTCTGGGCACTGCTCCTTGTGGAGAAGTCTCTGTCGGGATGGATGAATGCCAGGCAGGAGGAGGGGAGGTTCTGGCACAAGGCTGTTGCCTGCTCCCCTCACAAATGGAACCTGAGCTGAGAATTCCAGGTATAAATATTGGAGTGGCTCAGGTAGAATAAGGGAGGTGTGAGTTCATGGCGCTTGTGTCTTACGCACAGGAGTTGCTAAATTATTCAAACTTTAATAAACGCAATAATAAATATTTGATGTTGAATTATGGAAGGTTTCACAGATACAGTGAGAAGCGAAAAGCAATCTATTATTTCTGCATTAGAACTGAAACACTTCTCAAACAAGGAGCTGCAAGTTTGGGATCCTCAGCACCCCAGAGTGGGTGGAACCCTTTTCTGAGGTTTTTGGGTGCTTTCATGAAATGAGAAAGTACTTTCAGAGCTGCTTATCTTGCAGCCTCTGTTGTTTACTTCTGGACTGGCATAAGCAGCTTCTCAAGGGCACAGTTTGGGTGGTTCAGACGTTCAGGTGGTGATCCAGCACGTCAGACTGGAGGTGCTGTCCATGCTGTAGGTGTTCAAACACAGCCATCCATCCCTCTGCCTGCAGGGGTCCCGTTCCTGGCTTTGGGACTGTGGTGGAATTGCTGTCCCTCCATGCTGGTCAATCACAGAATCACTCGGGTGGGAAAAGACCTCAAGGATCGAGTCCAACCTGTGACCAATCCCCACCTTGTCACCCAGACCAGTGCACTGAGTGCCACCTCCAGTTACTTCTTGAATATTTCCAGGGATAGGAACTCCACCACCTCCCTGGGCAGCCCCTTCCAATGCCCCTTCCTTTCCCAGTGAAGAAATTCTTCCTGATCCTGCAGTGCTTGGGCTGTAATTCAGCCACATCTCCATGCCCCAAGGCAGACCCTGGCGGTGTCACAGCAGCAGCAGCACAGCCGTGTCCCAGCACCCGGCGTGCCCTGTTTGCTGTCCTGTACCGCTGTGCTGGTGGCTCAGGGCTGGGTTTCTGCTGTGTCTCTAATACCAGGCGTGCTGCATTCCCGCAGACCTTTCATTAGTCTGACACCTTTGGCTCCGGGGTCACTCGTCTTGAAGTGTTTAATGGAGGGAAATTGCAGAAAGCCTGGTTTGGAGAAAATAAGTGATGAAGTCTTTACAACTCCCAGGGTTAAAGGTTCAGATGTGGTCTTGCGTTTTTATGGAGATGCTTGAGATGCACAGGGACAGGTGGGGCTCAGCCTTTGAGCAGCTCTCTGGGGAAACGCTGACTCCAGTGCTGTTCTCTGTGTGTTTCACTGCTGGGCAGTGCAACAAGCTGTGCTTTGGTGGATGGGGATGAAAGGCCCAAACCTGCCACTGCTGCAGCCAAGTCCTTAGAGAAGCTTCCTGCAGACAGGAGCCGATGGGCTTCGTGCAAAAATCCCACTGGAGATTCTCCAGGGGCTTCAGGGGAGAAGACAGGATCGTGCAACACTTGGTGCTGGAGGATTTAGGGCTGTGCATCATAAATTAAGAATGAGAGTGCTTAGAGTTAATGAAACTTGCATATATAATTTATCAGTGACCATATTGAGCATCCCTTCCTCGACCCCAGAGTCGGATCCTCTGCACAAGGATCGCATCAGCCACACTCCCAGGGCTGTGACAGCCACGCTCATGGTGACGTCTTTGTCCAGGTGAGATTGGCCAGCTGTGCTGCAGGGCTCTCCCCATGCTGGGCAGCCTCTGCCTTGGCTCCCAGGCTGGCAGTCTGTCCTTGCAGAACATCCCCTGCCAGGACAAGAAATACATCCCAGTCCCACCTTGCCTTGCTTGTTTTCTCTTTGTTTCCACTCCCATCCCTCTCTCTTTCCTGCATTTCTCCCAGAACCTGGTGTTAAACACAATAATCTATAAAATGTTGTTGAACAAATTACTGTTAGGTGTTCAGTCCTTCTGCTTGCCTTCCCTGGACACCTTGCCATCATTGCTTGACCCTTTGGAAGGTACAGCTTGTCCTGTGGGTCCAGGAATTGCTCTAATTGTGGCAGCATGTGGGAAGGACTCACAGCCACAGCCCCCAGGTCCTACTGCTCCAGGACCAGGCATCCCTGCTGGGATAATAACAGCATCCCTGCAAGGGATAATAGAAGTATCCCTGCAGGGGATAATAAAAGTATCCCTGCAGGGGATAATAAAAACATCTCTGCAGGGGATAATGAAAGCATCCCTTGGGGCACACTCAGCTGTGGGGGGCCAAGAGGAGAGCCAACCCTGGGGGCAGAGCGCGGCTCTGGCAGACGCCCGGCGGTCACGGTTCACGGTGCCACCCGCTCTGCAGAAAAGTTGATAATTTCTGTTGAGCAGCTATAAATCAGAGGCACGAGCCTCAGCTGCTGCCTGACATGACATATAGCTCTATCGTTATGGCAACCATAGAAACAAATAAAAGCCTTGCCTTCGCTTGACAAGCCTTTGAGATGTCCTGATGGAGAGACAAGTGTTCAGCGGCAGAATGAATTCTCTTGAACTCGCTGTCGATTCATCTTCGTTTTGCTCCCAAGTGAGCCCCTTTGCTCTCTGAATTCTTTGCCAAAGTACAATCAACTGGATTTTTTATTTCAGTTTTTGTCTTTATTAGTTTGTTATTTTTATTTTCAATTCTCTCAGAGGCAGAACACTCTGCTCCCCAGCTCTGTGCCCTCATGAGTCCCATCTTCTGTCGAGGATGGGAGCAAGGCTTTTTCTCCGTGCCCATGGCATTCCCCAGCTCTTCCCTACTGTGCTCTTGCAGCCTCACTGCTGCCCCAGCCTCACAGGGGTTTTGCAGTGATACTTTGAAGGGGTTTTGCAGTGATTTGGGCATTTGTGATTTTACAAGTCAGTGGTGATCACCATGGTGTGAGGCTCCCTGGGAGTGGAGGAGAATGAAAAGTGAAGTGGATGAAAAAGGCAAAGGGAATCTGGGCCAGCAGAGTGGAAAGAGCTTTGCTGTCCCTGCTGTTGCAGCAGGAAAACTCATCTGTCTGTGCCTTAACCTCCTGCCTGATCTGCAGGGGCAGACTGAGGGGTGCAGCTGCAGGTGGGCAGCCCTCACGGTCAGGAAGTGGGCTGGGCTGGTATGTGTGGGATGGGATGTGGCACGCAGGCAGAGGGCAGCCTGCCAGCTCCTCCTGCCATTTGTGCAGGAGGTGCCATGGGGACTTGGTCTTTTCCCCCCTCTTTTCTTTCTGCTGCCCTCCTGGAGCGGAGCAGGCTGTGATTTCTGGGTTCTCAGTGCCATGGGGACCCTTGGCCAGGAGGCTGGGGAGAGGGGGAGTCCATTTTTCAGGCTGCTCCTGAGCAGGGGCCCGTGGAGCTCCTGCAGAGCCTCCTGCTCCATCGGGGCCCATGAAAAGGTGTGAGTGGCTGCAGTCGATGGCCATGATGAATGGACAGCTTTGCATGATGGAGCAAATTGATCATTGCATCAGCAGGCACAACTCACTCATTTCTGCAGGGAAGGCAATTCATTACCGTGCACATCACAGAGACACCGCCATCGCCACAGATAACGTCCCTGGGCTCTGGCCTGGGCTTCTTATCACCCTGAGACGCTGTTGTCTCTCAGAAGGTGCTGGAGAGGCAGATTTTGGTGCTGAACACCGGGACAGAGGCAGCCTTTGGCCTCATCCTCTGGAGAGCAGGGACAGATGCTTTACAGAGAGGCAGCCACCAGCCCCTGCCCTGCAGCTGTCAACTGAGCTCTGTCCTGGCTGCTTCCCAGGATTCTTCCTCTTCCCTGCTTCCCGCTGTGATTTATGAGAGCAGGTTAGAGAAGTCAGGTACGTCTCACTCTGCCACAGGGTGACTAAATGGAGATGTAATCTTGCGGAAAGTATCCCTAGGTGTGAGCAGCAAAATGAGCAGCAAAATAAGAGAATTAGGGGAGCAGTGTGATGGGGAAAGAGGGGAAACCCCCTCCAGAAAACTGGTGCTGAAATCACCCAGGAAGTGTCTAAGGTAGGTCAGGATTGAAATGTGGATCACCCAGCACCTCTGGGACAGTGCAGGGACCTCACTGCCCTCAACCTGTCTCTTCCTGCTCTGTCAGCAGCCATGGCATCTTTCATGCCCAGAATCCAGGGAACATTTCAGCCTTCCCTCATCCCAGGCTTTTAATAACTCCTGCTGCAGTAATGCTGAGCTTCGCTTTCTGTGCTCTGCTGTGTGAACCCACCGCATTTTTGAGGTCTTAATGCTGCGCCGTAAAACTGCACAGAAGATGATCAGACCTCTAAGGGACAGGGGATGTAAATCTGGGCCTGGCTTGTAGGCAAATCCATTGCAGGGAGCACCAGCACCAGCTACAAGTTTGGCAGCTGAGTGATTGCAGCTCCTCTCGTCCATGGTGCTGCAGAGCCCAGGAGGGGAAAAAACCCCAGCGAGCGAACAGATTTTGTTTATATGTTTATTGAGACAATTAAAAACACCCGACACTTGCCAAATATGCAAACGCTGTCTCACACCCAGAATGATTCCCTTTGATGTCTCTGGGATCTCCTGTCACAGAGTGGGGTTTGGCACTGGGCGCTGTAGCTTCTCCATGTTCTGGATCTGCTGTTGTGGCCGTGTGTCCCTCCACCCGTCCGTGTGGGATCCGTGTGGAGCAGGACCCTGCCAGGGCTGGGACAAGCAGTGGTGCCGAGGGTTTGGAGGGGGAGGCAGGGCTTGAACACGCTGGGAATGCTTAGCAGAAAGGGTGATGCGAGGTAGCAAAATCAGACCTTGGGTTCCTGTGTTGAAAGGGGTTTTTCCCTCCCTGTTTGATGTTGTTATTTGTTTTTCTGTCGCTGCCTTTGCTTTCTGCTAACCAGCGGCTGGAGTGTGCTTTGTAGCTGCCTGTTCAAAGCGCAGCCCCTTGGCCTCTCTGTTTATTCAGCCTCTCTGTACTATTTTCCCTGAATTACAATTTTTTACCCCTGTTTGAGTTTTATTACCTTTGCCTTTGTGTGCATCTCACGCCTGGGAAAGGGACTCGAAGGTTTGCAGGAGGAAGGACCAAGTGTTCATCCCCTGGCCCAGAGAGGGTGCTGGGATGATGCCCGAGTGGGGCAGTGACACTGGGAAATGCCTTTTCTTCAGTTATTTCTTAACACAGCTCAGTGGAAAGAACTGGCGCTATCCAAAAAACAGTTCTGATGACATTTCAGTTGTCTAAAACTTCCCTGATATGGATGGGATTTGCTTCTCCTTTCCTGTTTTTATCTCCTGTAGCTACTGCTGGATGGCTTCAGCCAAAGGACAAAACTAATAAAATTCAGCGGAGCCAAAATGTTCCTGGGACTGTGCCAGGGACCTGCGACAGGCTCCACAGGCAGGCAGGAAAAACCACCTCTGTGGAGACGATAGGAATGGAGATGGACACAAACAGGGCAGCTTTGTCCTTCTGCTTTTAGGGCACTGCGAGGAGACAATGTCCCCTGCGGGCTTGGAAAGGGCTCTTGGAAAGGGCATCTCACTGAGAGCTCAGGGAAAGTCCCAGATTCCTTTTTCCTGGTAAAGCCAGGATATGCTGCACCCTGCAAGAGAGACCTCTGAGTTGACTTTTCTGGGGTTTTATTAATTGCTAAAGGGAAAGGGGGGTTGCACATGTTGCTGCAGAGGAATGTGGTCTCGCTGTGGAACGATGAGGGATGGCAGCTCAGGCCAAGGGACAAAGCTCCCGTTTGATTTTCACCCCGGGGCACCAGGGCCGGGCACAACCAGTGACCCAGGACGGCTGTGCTCCACCAAGACAAGTGGAGTTAATTAGTTTCAGCTCCTGCTCCTCAGCAGCAGGGCCAGGGTGATGTTTCCACTCCTCGGTGCAGTGCCCTGCTGATTTGGCTGCTGCCCTTGAGGGATTTTCTCCACTCCAGAGTGTCACCCTGGCTCTTGGGGTGATGTATTAGGAAAAAATGTCCTTTGTGCCTTTAGTGCAGCACTTTCCGGGCAGCTCAGAGTAACTTTGCTCATGCAGTGCTGGTCCTTCTCATTCCACAGTTTCCAGTTGCAGGAGAGATGCTCTGCAGACTCTCCCTGGACCCCTCACCTCCAGGCAGAGGAGCAAAATCAGCTCAAAATGAGTTCAGAAGCACCAGAAAGTTCAGTGCGTGGTTTACAGGCAATGTCAGCATTGCACAGAGCAGGACTGGTCTGTCCAGCGTGGCCTTTCCCACCGGCTCAGAAAACCTTTCCGTGCTTTGTCAAGGCTGGATCAGACTGTGAAAATCCACTGCCCTTTGCCTCCGCCCTGCACAGGTTTTGTACCGTTCCTCTTTTAGTCTGTGTATTTGGTCTCCTTTTCTGATTTAGTTGTTTTGAGTTCTTGTCAGGGCTTTTTTCAGTCTCTCCAAAGTGGGTTGCTGACTACAGAGCCAGAAGCAAAACCTTTCTTGACTTTTTCCTGCTGCACACGTTTCAGTCTCGGCAACCTGGGTGGTGGTGATGCTTTCCCGGGCACTTTGCTGGGAAACTTAACTGTGTTAAGCAAAATATTGTTTTCAGGGACTAAATCAAAGAGCAGTGCAAAACTGGAGACGTTTGGAAGGAGGGCTGGGGCGTGAGTGAGGGGAAAATAACATCAAGAAAATTAGGTGAAGCCTTGCAAAAAAATAATCCCATCTTGGGAATTGCCCTGCTTTCACTGCCTGAAGAATTACTGTGCCATAATCAATTCAGCTCTTGATGTTTCCTGCGGTGTTTTTGATATTATGAGATGCTATTGACTGCAACCAAGTGCCTTTTATCAAAAGTTAGATGGGTGCAGCGGGGGACCCACTGCCTCAGGCTGTGCCACGCTCAGGGCTGGGCTCCAGCAGTGGTGACCCGATGGCAGGGCTGGGAAGGAGGGAGGGGATGGAGCACAGTCTGTGTATCATCTGTCCAGAGCCTGTTTCACCTCCAGCAGAGGGAACAGAAGTGGCTCGTGTGGAGCAGACTGGAGAGGAGCCATGCAGTGCATGGAGAGCCCCCAGCTGCACTGGGACACGTTCAGGAGCGTTGGCTCTGCAGCTGGATGAGTTCTGGGGGAGAACCCACTCCTGTCTTCTGCAGACAGGAGCTCTGGGCAGTGCAGAGTTCATCCCACATGCCACAGGGCTGGGGCAGAGCTCTGTGCAAAGTGATGTTTCACCTTCTGTGTGAGGCAGAGCTGTCCCATCTGTGCCAGGCTGGGGCAGAGTCCCCCGCTGCTGCTCTCCCCCCTGGCTGGTCCCTCTGTCCCTGCCTTGCCACATCCATCCCCGCCCTGCCACAGGGCTCTGTCCCAGCAGCAGCTCGCGGGGAGCCGTGCAGAAGCCAGCAGCACACAATTAAACCCCAGCTAATACTTCCCTGCTTCTGCCGAGGGCTTAAAGTGACACAAATGAAGCAGCTGAGCATTAAGGCAGGATGCTGTGTAAATATGCACTGAGCTTTCGCAGGGAGAAGTCTCTTCATTCACTTCAGTCCACACTTCCTGTCTTTTATTTTTTCAGTCAGTGTGTTTCAAACACAGGGAGGCCAGAGCTGGAGGTGTTAGTTCAGGGTTCTCTGGGCTTGGACCCAGTTTGGGGCCATAGCTGAGGAGTTTTAAAAGGGTTATGATAATGTTGTGATTGGATAAATCAATGGCTCCTCAACTGATGGAATCACAGAATGGTTTGGGTTGGAAGGAACCTTAAAGATCATCTGCCCACAGTGGCTCACACTCCCCACTGCTGCTGGTGGTGGCTCCAGTTACCATCCTGCATCTCCCTGAGGGAAGGGACAGCTCTGGGGGCAGCGATGGCCCTCTGCTTGTTTGAGCCGAGGATTCAGCCCTGGGTGTCTTGGGAGACCTGGCTGCTTCTCTTCCTTACAGGGGCTTCAGGCAGGAGCAGATCATTCCTACCTGGTGTGACCGTAGGCAAATCCAAGCCAGCCCCTCCCACTGTCCTGCCTGGCTGGTGGGAGCTGGGTCCAAGGGGAAGGAGCACTCCTGAGTTTGTGTTGATTTGCCTCAGTACCGGGCCAGGGGGTGAAATGGTTTTTTGGGGGGTAAAAGCTATAATTTGTACCTGAACGCAGCTGATGTGTGATACTGATAGAGGACCAGCATTGGCAATGCTATTGACCTGAAGGGCTTTTCATGGCATCTCGCTGGGAGCTCAGGGAAGGTTACAGAATCCCTTTTTCCTGGTAAAATTGGGATATGCTGCATCACAGGCAATTCATTATAAATGGAAACCTCCTATTTTTACAGAATCATAGAATACCAGGTTGGAAGGGGACCCCGAGGAATTATTGAAGCCTGCTTTATATTAAGGGAAAAGAAAGGGAACTTTTAGTATGGAAAAGTTCAGTGCAGTAAAAATAGCACCTGGCTTGCTTAAAAAGCACAAGTGGGCAGCAGATGGACTTGGAAGCAGCAGGGGTGGCTGGGTGGGGGGATACCACCTGTATTTTGGGGAGCAGCCATGCAAATCTGCTGCTTTCCAGGGTGGAAAAGAAACCACAGAAATTCCTGCCGTGTAATGGGAGGGATGGGAGGCTGTTCCTGTGGAGGCTGGACATTGTCCTCCATCTGTCCCTGTCTCTTGGTGTCACTCCAGGTGTGCAGCTGTGGGTGACAGGGCACGCAGAGAGTTGGGAGCATCCCCACCAATGCTTCCACCACCCCTCCTACACACACAACCTTTCCCTGAATCACCTGGTCAGGCAGAGCATTCCCAGAATAGCCCCAAATGCTCTCATTTTTGGGGAGGGTGTGGGTTTGGCTGTGCAAAGCCCAGCTGGAGGAGCTGAAGTCCCTGAGCTGCGTCCTCTGGGCAGCAGCTGTGGCAGGATGACCCGTGTCAGCATGTCACCTGCTGTAATGGGTTATGGGTTCTGCAAGGCTCATCCAGTCTGTGCTGGCTTTCCCAGTGGGAGCAGGGCGGGAAGAGGTTTGGGCTGGGCAGGCTGGAGCAGTTCAGAGGGAGCTGAGCTGGTTTTTAGGGCCAGCACGGTGGCTGCATTCAGCATCAGCCCTGCAGGTCTCTGGGTCAAGCACTCACACAGGCACTTCCTCAGAGCAAAGCTGCAGAAATAAAACCCAACACCGAGTGCTGGGTGACCTGTTTAGGAAATCAGGGCTCTGCTTGGACTCAGTGCTGCACAGTCCTGGCAGAGTCAGCCCCACATTTCTCAGGCTGAGGAGCTCAGGGGTGATGTGGCCACCAAAGGCAGAGGAAGCCATGCCTGTGTGTGCTTTGCCACAGGGACATCCTCCATGGCTCAGGGGAACAGGGTCTGTGGTGCAGGATACATGGGACATCTTTCAAAGGCACCTCTGTGCCAAGGAACTCGGGGAGTTGTAGATCCCTGCCCGCGCAGGGGGATGGAATTGATGGGACAGCCAGGACATGGGTCACAGACACGTGTAGCTCTGCAGTGGCTGCTGCCTCACTCTGCCTCACTTATCCTGTGATGAAATTTTTTTTTGGTGGGGTTCCTTCTGGCTTGGCCAGGATGCTGTTAGCAGGGAGATGGCTTTGGCACTGGGGATGGCACCGGGCACGGCCCCACACTGCTCTTGCTCTCTGAGCTGGGCAGTGGAAGCCTGTGGGGGAAGGAATTCCTGTGACTCCGACAGGGACAGACTTTGCTGCCAAACTCCTCCGTTCTCCAGTGAGAACATCAGTGTGAAAATCAAACAGGATCAGGGCCCAAAGGGCTTGAGCAATGCCACAAAAGCTCCCTGTCACATCTCCCAGCACAGCTCAAAGGCTGTTTTTGCACAGTCTCTGGGCCACCTCGTGGTTTCGTGTCGATCCTTATCCATGGCTGCTTTGCTCATAATTCGCTCTATCAAGTTATCTGCTGAAGTCCAGACAGATCAGGTATTTCCTTAAAAAAATAAGGAAAAGATGAAAGTTGTCTTATCACAGAAAGATAAGGGGTGAACCTGATACTCTTCGGAATCAAGAGGAAGACATGGAGGGAGGGCACAGGGACCAGCGTGGCTGGCAGGAAGGGTCACCCCTCTGTCACCTGTCCTGCCTGGCTACACCCATGGGCACGACTGATCCCTGTGGGAAGGTGCCAACCCCCGCATTGGGTCCATGGGCTGCACAAGCTGCCATTGGCACATCCCAGAGCTCCCCAAACTCCCACCAGCTTCAGGCCCTTCTGCCTCACCCCATCCCAAGGTCTCTGGTCCCCTCAGTGTCCCCTCCCAGTGCAGGTCCCCCCCTGCCTTCCCTGCAGCCCCCCAAGTAGGAGGAGTCCCTGCCTTTTCCTGGTGACAGAATCAATACCAACGGCTTCCATTAATATTCTAGGAATGGCAGAGAAGATTGACTGCCTCATTAGCAGGCATCGTGTGAAACTCTGACAATAATTAACAACTCAACGGTCTTATTTGCTGGCCTATCACAGAAGTATTCAATCAAAAATGTAATTTGCTCGACGCTCCCATTTACCATAAAGAGAATATTCCTTCAAAGTTTTAAATAGACTAATTAAGAGGGAAGAAATACAGGGGGAAAAAATTATTAACAGTATAGTTTTAATGGGAAATTACTGGAGCGTATTAATAATGCAATAACCATTTTTAACAGCTGTCTGTCAGTTTGTGGGCCGGGGTAATTAAATTAGTCACTAAAGGGTCACTCAAATTAGGTGTCAGAGAGTGGCACCGGGGCTAACGAAGACACGGCAGGAGAAATGCTGTGGCACAAGGAGGAGGGGGAGATGCTGATGGTGAAGTCAGGAATCCCTGGTCGCACGAGGCAGCAGCATCTCCTGGGTTTCGGTGTGTCGGGAGACGCGAGGAGCGGGGCAGAGCTTCGCGCTGGCACAGGCTGGGTTGTCTCGGGGAAAACAATGAGGAGAAGGAGTCTTATCTGAGCATGAGCATGGCCCGGGGTGGCCTCTGTGACGTCTGCTTCAGCCTGATGCTGCTCAGGTTTTTAATCTCTCTCCCAGAGCCAGAAGGCAGCGATGCAGGGGATTTTTGGCAATTTCTTTCAAGGCTTTTATATTCTGCAGGTTTCAGCTTGCGTTCCCCCTTCCTCCACCTCTTCTCCCCTTCTGAAATGAATTGCAGTTAATTTTGGATGTTGTTGAGCCTGGAAACACATCTTTCTTGCTGCCAGCCCATTAAAAAAATATATTTACAGTTCCATAAAGCAAAGCCAGCTGCCAAGGTAGCATCCTGCTGGCTCTCCTGTGTTCCGGGCGCAGAGTAAGCATTTGCAGAGGTACTTGCTTCCGTGAGCAAGGGAAGATTTTAAGCCCAACAGAGAGGTTTCTACCTGAGAAAATCATTGTGTCCAGCCTGGGGAGGTCTTGCAGGGAAGCAGGGTGCCCAAGGGAGCTGGGGTGCTTGGGTTCAGGGCCAGGGGATGCTGCTGCAATTCCCTTTCCTTCTCCCTTCCATCAATCAGGATGTGGATGCCTCTGGGTCTGAGTGGGAAGGGATTACACCTTCCAGTGTGAGTTTTTTTTGAGATTCCATTCTTTTTTCTCAATTTTGTATTGCAGTAGGACCTTTTCCATAGCATGACTGTGTGGCAAAACAATGGGCCACAAAGCAGCAATCAAATCCTAGAGGAAAACCCTCACCCATCCAGAGGTACCCAGCAAGGTGGTGGTCGGGGCGTTTGGAGGGCACAGAGCTCTCTGAAACCGTGACCTACATCGTGCAGAACAAGGACATAAATTTCCATATATTGGCTGTAGGTTTCGGCTTTCTGGGGCAGCTTTCCTACCCTGATTTTACATTTTCTCACTCTCAGGATCTGTAGGTGACAGAGGGGAAGGCAAAGCCTTGTGTGTCCCCTGAGAGGTTTCAATTTTCATGAATCAACAGGAGGGTTTTTCCATAATTCTTTCTCACCTCATCCCCATTTGAAATTTAACTGCAGAGATGCCCTGATCTCTCTGAAGTGCTCGGGGCTTTCTGCTGCTCTTTTTCTATCATTAAGATATGTATAAAGCTAGAAGTTGCTTTAACTGGGTGGTACAGGCAGAAAATGTGCTCCACATGGCACACGGGAGTTACACACTACCCGGTGAAAGCGGCTCTGGTGCAGCTGCTGGCTCCTCAAATCACTTCAAGAGGAGCACGAGGAGCATCCCAGGGGAAGGGAAATAGCAAGACCCATCAGAACCCACCAAAATATCCCAACAACAGAAAAAAACCCCCCAAACCTGCACCCACCCTTCCTGCAGCCAGGGTGGGCGCTCGGGCAGAGGCAGGCCCTCCTCTTTCTCCGCGTGAGGGGGAATTACAAGCCGTATAGATTATTTTAATGGCCGTATTACCTCCAACTGTGCCTCCACCATCTGCTCTCCCCCAATTACAGATGCAGAAACCCAGCATGTTTCCCCATTCGGGCTGTAGAGGATGAAATACAGGCGCTGTAAAAGGGTGTATATCCTCCCAACAATGCAGTTGGCACCTGGGACGTTTCGCTGGCGCTTCTGCCGGCTCGGGATGCTCAGCCTGGTCCCTCTGCTTCACATCCCGGCCCATTCCTGGTCCATGGTGGCAGAGGGAGCTGTTAATAACAGGAAGAGGATGTTTTGCTACATGATTTGTCTAAGCTGTGCGGGGCAGCTGAATTATTAACGCTGACCAAGCGTCTCAAGTGCTACAAAACTCAACAAGAACCTCTTACCTCCGGCACAGTGATAAACAGGATTGAGGCACGGTGGGAGGGAGGGAATTAAGACAGGACATCAAAGACCAGATTCCATCAAGTAAATCATGCCATTGCTCCGGTAAAAGAGCCCCTAAATGTTTTATTAGGGATTTTCAACAACTACCAAAATTAAGATGGAAGGGATGAATTATTAAAAAATAGATTAACTAAACCAGCCGCTGAATTAAACATGAAAGGTGCCTGTCAGGAGCAGCACGGCCACCATGTGCTGCAGGCACCCGAGTCCTTCAGCCAGGCGTGCTGGAGGGGTCTGGATGGGGGAATGGCAGTGCTGGGGGGATGGAGAGCCACACGCTGCTCTGCCAGGCCAGGATTGCATTGCCAGGGCACGGAGAGACTGCCTGCAGGGTGGGGAAAGCAGAAATCCAGGTGCTGCAGAGGCATCAAAGGATGGGTTCTGCCTCGGGAAGATGGAGGCTGAAGATGTGCAAGGGGCAGCCAGGGAAATAATGCTGGTCTGCTGTTAAATAATGCAGGAAGCGTAGGGAGAAAAAGGAGCCTTGCCTGAAGTACTTGAGCCAGGATCTGAACTTCCTTTTCCTGTGTGTCAATCTGGCTTTGCCAACTCCAAACCACTTGTGGTAGGACAGGGACTGAGGATGGGACTGGGACAGGGACTACGGGTTGGCTCAGGAGTTGTGATGGGCACTGGGCAGCTGCCTCTCTGGGTTTGATGCTTATGGCACTGGATAAGGGTAAACGAAGGTTTGCAGGGGCCAGAGAGCTCCCGGGTGGGAGATGAGTGAGGAGGGCTCCTATAGCCCCTCCTGCCAGTGCTTCTGGGAGGACAGGACATGATTTGGGAGGTGCCAACATCTGGGAACAGCTGGAACAAGGGGTCTCTCCATGCCCCTGCATCATTAGGCCATGTTGTTCTGCCTCTGGTTTGCTTGTGCTAAAGCTCTCCCTCCTGTTAGAGACAGTATCTTAAACTCTTCCTAAAGCAGCCTCAAGTGTGATCCCAGTTCGGTGTTTCTGTGCCCTTGCAGTACGCCCTGTTCTGACATTCCCCATGCCAGGCTCTGTGAAGGTGAAGCCCAGGTGAGAACAGGAGGTGAAGCGAGGCTGTTGTCTGTGGTTTGTTTTGTTCCAGCCTCCGGGAGCGGGGGGAGCACTGTGGGAGCATCGTCTCCAAGCGTGAAGCGCAAAATGCAGGGGAAATTTCTGTTTGTTCTCTCTCTCTTTCTTCTTCCCCAACGTGTTCAAAGCTTTTACTTGGAAGTCTACAGCCAAACCCCTGCGAGTGCCAGCAGTAGTAGAACTGCTGGGAGCAATTCACAGTGTCTGCAGCAGCACTGCTTTAAGGGGCACTGATGGAACGAGTGGAGGCTTCATTCATAATAATAATAAACCGCTATTTTGTGGTTTTACGCCGCTTTTAATCTTCCCAACTCAAAGGAACATTAATTAACTGTGTGGCACAGTGGGAGGCAGGTAGCTGCTGTTGTCCCCGTTTTACAGATGAGGAGGCTGGAGCGCTGGCACATCCTGCAGCCTGCCCACAGTCAGACCGTATTTCACCCTCGGAGCCTGCAGATGATCCCAAAATGCCAGCTCCTGCTCGGAGCTTTGTTCCTGGGAATGTGCTCCTGTGGCAGGGCGGACCCTCCGGAGTTTCCATGTCATTTGCATTTCTTTACACCTGGCTTGGTTTTGGATAGATGGAGGTGAATATTGCTGAAGCCAAATGAGAATCTTCTGATACGAATTAGTCCAAATGCTGAAAGCAAGTTCCTTGCCCTCGGGCCAGCGACTGGGCAGCGTTCCAGCTCTGCAGTGCTCCTTCCATCGGGAGAAAAACTTGGAGAAACATGTAAAGCTCAGCCTTTGCTATGATCCCCACTTTTTGCCAACACGCCTGGAGAAGCCCGTTTGGATGAAATGGTAAAAATACAACCATGGACTCTTTTCCTGCTCAGAAATGCCCTCTCCAGTGAGCTCTGCCTCTGAAAATCTCCCACTTGGCCCTTTTCCCAAGGGTCACATTTGCAGAGGTTTGCTTCTGCTGCTGCTTCTTGCCTGAGAAATCGATGCTTTGGCCCTTGTGTGGGTAACCAAAGAGGAGTCTTGGCTCATGTTTTGGGAGAGGCTTTGGGTGATCCTCGCTGCTGCTCATGCCCAGCACCTCTCACTGCTGCAGGGTCAGGAAGCGAGTCAGGCTGAGGATCCCCCCTTGATGAAGAGTGGGGTGTGTCCTGCCATGGATATTGGGGAGGAATCAGCCCTCCCTTGCCCTCTGCCCTCTCTGAGAGCCCTTCTGATGCTCACAGCTCCTCCCTCTGCCTGGAGGCTGACCCAGGCTCCGAGGGATGCTCCTGGAATCCACTGGATCTTCACCCATTGCTTCCTGGAGGTTTGCAGGGTTTGTTGTTGGACCAGAGAAGGCCGTGTGTCTGCCTGGCTGTTTCTAATGTCTTTTAAAGGAAGAAAATTGCATTTTGGGCATCCTCCTCAGCCCCTCGAGGCAGGCCTTGGATTAGCACAGAGGCTTTTCCGTTTAGTCTTTTTAATTAAGACAGACACTGAAATGAAGGTGATGAGTGAAGTACGATGAGCAGAAGGAGGGTGGTCCTGCAGTGCGCTAACGCTGCTCTTGTCTTTCTTTTTTACCCTTTTTTTTTAATCTCCTGTCATCAATCTCCCATTGCTAAATGTGCAGCTGGAGAGAGGCTTCCTAGGCAAAGTTCCCGCTGATGGATTCTGACAGATCTAATCAGGCAGGAATGGTGACGACCACGTCCTGCACTGCTGTGAGTTGTGGTTCAAACCTAATATCCTTCACCATGACACGCTGTGGCAACTGAAACAAACCTGCTGGCTGGGATCTGGTTGTCCCGAGGGGAGGAATGTTCCCATCACATGCACACCCGCCTGTAGCTCCCACCATTGCCTGTGGGACTGGGTCCCTGGTGCATCCTTTGCAGCCTTGCTATCGTGCAGCTCTGCTCCAGGCCTTTAATGTCTCTCCCAAGTGGGGTTTTACCTGTCCGATGCTGTGGATGATCTCAAGGCCTCTCTCCTCCTCAGGAAGATGTCCCTGGCGTCTGTTACAAGCAGTTCCAGGGGCTGTGGGCTGGGACTGTGCTCAGGAGGAGCTTAGAGCATCCCGAGGTCTGTATCTAAGCTAATCCCCAAAGCTGCCTGCTCTGACCATTGGAGATCTGCTCTGAGGGGCTCAGGGCATGGATCTGCTCTTTTTCACTGCCTTAGGGCAGGGGGATCATCCACAAACAAGCCAGTTTCTCCCTGTGAGTTTAGAGGAGCCCAGAGCAACCAGTCCTATGTGTATCTGTGGGGCGGAGGAGCTGAATCCCATCTTTGGCCTCTCAGAGCCTGGGCAGGGTTGGTTTGGACACTCCAAGACCTGCAGCAGTCAGGTCTCAGGCCTGCACAGGCTGTGCAGCCGCTCTGGACAAAGCCCCTGGCCCCAGCAGATGCTCAGCTGTAGGAATGCAAGCCCCCATCTCAGGATTGGGGTCTGGGATCATCTGTTCTGAGTACAGCAGACCCAGTCCCACAGCTCAGGCCAAGCCTTGGCAGAGCCAGCACAATTCCTGCCTCCCAGAGCTGAGCTCCCAGGTGAAAGCCCCTTACATGAGATACAGCCATGCCCTGCTTCAGCCTCTCTGCCTTTAACCCTCTCTCCTCCTCAGGCAGATGATGATGTTCCCTGTTCCACGTCCAACTCCCCACTCAATTTATCTTGTTTATTGACCCGAGCAGAAAGTCAATGTTTTCTTCATCTGCCATTTGCTTTGATGGCAGCCAATTTGGTTCTTCCAGAAAACAACAAGAATGCAACAGAGTTTAGCATCAGATTTTTTCCTTTTTATTTTTTTCATCTTTTTTTTAAGATGCTGATTATTCTTTTTTTTCTGAACACACCTGGCCCTGGATACAGCTTGGCAGCCTTTGCTGTATGATATGGCTGCAGGCAAGGCTAAAAATGTGCAGCAATTACCCCACGAGCTGCAGAGCCGGGAGGGAGCCTGGGGGTCAGCTCGTTATGGGCAGGCGATGCTGCAGCCAGGGCTGCCGGGGTCCTCCTGCTGGGAGCTGTTTCTTTGGGAAATGTTGGCCTCTGGGGCTTTCGTGTGCCTTTGGAGCTCTGTCTCTTGCTCAGAAGTCCAAAGGTGACTCTGCAGCCATTGCCTGGATCAGAGCTTCCCAGGCTCTGGGCTCCAGGGCCTTGTTTGTGCTGAGGGTGGGATGTGGGATGTGGCTCTGATGGGACATTCGTGACACTACAAACCAGGAAAGGCTCGCTGAAGGGAGCTGCAGAGGTGCAGGGCTGAACACAGCCTCTGCCCCGAGGAGTTTGCAGGGTGGGATCAGTGTGTGGCTGCTTTAGGGTCTGTCCAAGCAGCGCCCACAGCCAGAGGGGCACAGCTTTGCAGGGCAGGTAGAAGAGGAGCCCTCCTGGCAGCGTGGGTGCGGTTTTAGCCAATAACCAATGTGATTTTGTGAGAGGTGGCCACTGCACAGGGTGGTCCAGACCTTCCTCAGCCACCAGTGCCCTTCACTTCCCCTGAGCCAGCAGTGGTGTCTCTGATCCTGGGCTGAGCTCGCTCAGGGATTTAAACCAGCTATCACCCCTCTCCTGGGTAGGAAATCCTTTGCTCTGAGGTGAGGTGAGGTGCCCACATCTCCAGGCAAGGGTGGGATGGGTGCCTACCCAAGGCAGCACAGCAGATCAGGATGCTCCTCACCTCTGGAGACCAGACCCTCGGAGGTGGTGTCCTCAGAAGGGCTCAGTGACCCGTGGCTTCCAGAGCAGAGTGCTGACAAATCCACCTGTGCTCCATGGAGCTGCTCCTGGCTGCTGGGCACCTTGGCAAACACAGTCTGCTTGGGGTGCCCAGATAAGAGCCAAACCCTTCTGGAAAACCTGCCCAGACGGACGGAAAGCCCAATGCAAATGTCTCCCCAGGTATAAAATTAATTGGATTCTAACTTCAAAGAGTACTTCTGGAAATGAGCTGTAAATAATCTGGTGTGCCTCAGTTCCTCTGTCTGTGGACACTTGTCTGTTTTTTTTGAGCCGGTGAGTGTTGCTGATGGAAGGTGCTATGTATAGCAGCAAAGCTGTGCAGATCTGGATACATCTGCATAAATGTATCCCTAGTAACTGACCCAGGTGTGTGATGTTCTCTGTGATACAGCTGACAGGTTTGTTTCCCAAAAAAAGCTCCAGTTTGGCTTCCCGTGGGCTCTCACCCCTCTCTCTGTGTGGCCGTGTGCAGTCCTCTGACATGGGCTGTTTGCTCAGCCCGTGCCGTGGCTGGGAGCCACTCAGGTTGGGATCTGGTGGTCCTGGGGATGCAGAGGGGTTGGTGCAGGTCCCCAAGGAGTGGGGGGGGTCTCAGCAGGGTTCAGCTGGAGGGAACTTTATGGCAGAGCTTGGAGCTGCATGAGGCTGCTGAGCTGCTCAGAGCTCGCTCCTGCAGGGCTGTCCTGCCTGCAGCCAGCATTCCATAGGGATCTGCATTCCCAACTCTCATCCCTGCCTGCAGCCACCATTCCATAGGGATCTGCACTCAGCCCTGCCTGCAGCCACCATTCCATAGGGATCTGCACTCCGCCCTGCCTGCAGCCAGCATTCCATAGGGATCTGCA
>VYZT01019221.1:0-55422 GCA_013400735.1 Pomatostomus ruficeps | reverse complement strand
CATTCCATAGGGGTCTCCATTCCCAACACTCATCCCTGCCTGCAGCCAGCATTCCATAGGGGTCTCCATTCCCAACACTCATCCCTGCCTGCAGCCAGCATTCCATAGGGGTCTCCATTCCCAACACTCATCCCTGCCTGCAGCCAGCATTCCATAGGGGTCTCCATTCCCAGCACTCAGCCCTGCCTGCAGCCAGCATTCCATAGGGGTCTGCATTCCCAACTCTCAGCCCTGCCTGCCTGGAGCTGGCTGGTCCCTGGCACCCCGTTCCTGAGGAGCTCAGCGCTGTCTGTTCCCAGCGGATCGATAGGAACATCTGTGAAAAATCAGGACATGGATATCTGATCCAGCAGCCCTGGCTGTTTCCTATTTATCTAATCTAATTCTATCAGCATTTCTGAAGTGCTTATCAGTGCCACATCTTGGTACTTTGTGTGTGTATTGGAAACCCTCCCCAGCTGCTGGGCAATGAGAGGGGTTGAGTCTGGGCTGTGGCCCTCCCTCTCCCAGTTTCCCTGCAAAATCCAACTTTTCCTCATGAATTGCTCCAGAATCAGGTCCAGAAGAGCCCACTAGGACAAAAAGCTTGTCCATAATACCCCGGAAGGATGTAAAAGGGAAGGAAATCCCCAGTGAGGTGTTTTTGCCTAAGCAGAGGCTGAAGGCTGAGTCCCAAGCTGGAATTTTCCATCTTGGCATTGCAAAGGGCTTGGGATAACCAAAGCCCCTGTTCTGGATCTGTCCCATGGGGCACCAGATGACATCTCTGCTTCTGTCGGGCTGGGGGACAGTGCAGCCACGGGGCCCAGGAGCAGGGGATGGAGCCTGCACCTGCACTGGGGTCCTTCCACCTCCTCTCTTGGCTTCCTGGCCCCACCAGCAAGCACATTCCCAATTTCCAGGCCAGGGAAGCAGGGTGGAGAGATGGAAACTGGCACAGCCAAGCTCTTGTTTGGGCTGGAATATATGGTTTAAATGGGAAAATCCTTTAGGTCATGCCTTGGGAAGGCTGAACGAGCTAGGACCTGAAATCTTGGTTTACTGATGGCTTGGAAGGGCAAAGACAGGGGGAGGGAGGCTGGGTGCTCCCATCATCCCTTGTTGGGAGTGGATACAGGTGAGGTGGTGAGGAGGTGCCCAGAGCTCCTCACAGCACCGAGTTTAATGGCAGTTTTGGCGTTAGTGACATTTTTGTGCCATGTCACAGAGAATGCGAGTCTGTGTTGTATTTGAGCCAGCCTAGGCAGGGCTGTGATCACGGCCTGGTACTGGGCTGGCCTGACCCATCTCATGATGTTTTCATCCTTTAATAATTTAGGGCCAGAGACCTCAGGCCTTCTGTCTCGGCTTTTGCTTGATTGCTTGTTTTTCTAGGATTTCTGTCTGTCCCCCCAGGCAACCCTGTTGCAGAGGATTGAGGCAGGCATTCTGTGGAGGGTCCCTCTTTCAGAGGCAAAGAACTGCCTTCATTTGTCTAGCTCAAAAGTGCTTTTGAAAAACCTGAATCGCTGCACACAGCGTGAACCTTGTTTGGTTTTAGCAGTGAGAACCAGCAGCAATCGTCTGTGCCCGAGCACAGAGACAGCAGCTGGCCAAAAACACCGAGTTTGGGGCTGGTGGGGATGGGGAACTGGGAGAATGGGAGTGAGGAATGGGGTGTACTGGGAGAAGCTGTGACAGGGCAGGAGCAGTCAGGGAGGAGCCTGCCCAGGTGATTTTGCCCCAGGGAGAGCTCTGCCCACCAGAGGCTGTGTCCTGCAGCAGAAAATGTCCTCTTTTCCCAGGCTGCACACCTTCCTCCCTGCCCAGAATAAAACCCCTGACAGGCTCCTCTTTAGCAAATATTATCAAGTTTGCAGAACTCCAGAGCTGGGAGGTGCCAGGGTCGGTTTGCTGTGCAGCCGTCAGGCAGCCCCTCTGTGCGTATGCATTATGGAATCGTCTTTAATGGCATGATCATATCCCAGTTTTTCACCTTTGCCTCGCTCAGCACAGCTGATGAACCTGCTCTGGGGATGATCTGCATTAAGCGAAGCTGTAAAAACTTCAGCCGAAGTCAATGAGAGCTGTACTTTGAGCAGGGAAAGTGTCATTTAATGCTAAGCACTCTGAAAAATCACATCTAAATGTCTCAGATTTGGTGCACGTAACGGAGTGGATGTTTTTTACATCACCGTGCCTGTGCCTCGGCTCCCTGTCTGTAAAATGGGGATGATAACAGGGAGATTGGGAACTTAATCACTTTATTTGTCGTGAAATAGTGCTGCTTCTTGGTGTTGAGTAAAGCCTAAGCAAGCCACGAGGAGCTAAGTAATTGTGCATGCAGAACAGTGCCTGGGTAGAGTACAATAAAGCAGGAGCTATGTGTCCTCCAAGGAAGAGAAAACAAGACACTGGGAAGCTGCAGATGAAGTCGTTTGCAGGGGCTGAGAAGCTGTGGCTGTTCGTGGGTACCCAGGGGTGGGGTTTGGGATACCTGAACTGAGCTCTGGACTGTTGCAGGCGTCCAGGGGCTCCTGGCTGCAGCTTGGCACCATCACCTTTGGCATTTGGGGGCAGACAGGTGCTTAGGATAACCCTTTTTACTGGAGACTGCATTAATGTTTTCCTGGCAACCTTGATTCTTAATTTCCTTAAGTTTGGGGTATGTGACTTCACAACCTCTATAATTTCATGCACTGCACTTTTTCTGTGTGCCCAGGCTGGTGTGTACCCACATGGCATGGCCGTGGCTCCATTCTTGGGATGCCTGGTGGGCCTTGGTGTCTCCCTGGCAGTGCCCATTGTATCTGCTGGGGTGCTCGAGGTGACACGATGCTTGGCAGTGCTGCTTTTCCTCCTGGCTGTTGTCCTCAGGTGCCTGTTACGGGATTTGTGTCTCACTGAGAGTACCTGATGTGCTGTAAGCCCCTGTCCCGTCCCGTCCCATCCCATCCCATCCCATCCCATCCCATCCCATCCCATCCCATCCCATCCCATCCCATCCCATCCCATCCCATCCCAGTTTTGCTGCTGAGGTTCCTGACACACAGGAGCATCCAGCACACTGGAAATGCATCCTGCTGAATTTGGGGTGGATTGCAGACTGCAGCCAAGCAGGTTCCAGCACATGGAATTCCCAGCACACTTCCTGACCGTGCTTTGCCATCCCTCTTAAGGCTCATGTGCCTTTTCTTAACCCTCCCAGCACCGACGTTGCCTGGGAGACTGAGCCAGCACCTCCTGCATTTCCTTTGGCTCGTGCAGGGCTGAAACCGCAGCCACAACCTTCCCTGGAACAAGAAAAACACTCAGAATTAAAACTATCTCATTTAATTCATCTGTGATACCCTGGTCCTTCGTATGGCAGAGCTGTGCTGGCTCTGAGGGGGCTGCAGCAGGGTGCAGGGTCCTTGTGAACCCCAGCATCCCTTGGGATGTGCTTTCCAAGCTTGCTTTTATCCCGGTGTGTTTGTTTTCACTTCACTTTGCTGTAATTAAATTCCTGGCCCTTCTGCTTGCAGAAGTGAGCTTCAAAACACTCCGGCAGAGGGGCGCTTTTATTGAATCTCCAGCAAATTATTGAAGCTTGGTGGGGAATTTTTCACACTTTCAACTTCAAGGTTTTTGGGAGAGCGTTTTTGCAAGTGTTTATTGTGGTATTGCCACAAGAAGCGAGACTACCTGGAAAATTTATAGCAAGCAGCTCATCAGCTGTGGGATGTCAGCACAGCACCGCTGAAATGCCTTCTCCAGCGTCACTCATGTGAGGATGATTTCTCCCAGTTGAGGACCTGCATAGTAGTTTTTCTTCAAACCTTCCAGCACTGTTACAGTGGCTGAAAAGCGGTTGTCAGTGTACTGGGCAGAAAATCACATTTTTTCCTACATAAAATAATAAATCTGGTGCAGGCACAGCACTGGGACACCTGGTTAAAGACGGGAGCTTCAGCGTGCCAAAGGTTCAGGCTGTGAAGTCCCCAAGTGAGAATCTGCCAACACCTCATGAGCTCCTTCAGTGCTGGGGATGGAGATGGACTTTCCAGAGCATTCCAGCTTGGTCAGTGTGTGGATGGACTTGCTTGGCTCATGGTTCAGTGCTGTGGGAGATGGTTGCTGCATTCTCCACAGGTCTGGATATCAGGAAGAAACATTTCCCTGTGAGGAAGATAAGGCCCTGGCACAGGGTGCCCAGAGAAGCTGTGGCTGCCCCTGAATCCCTGGAAGTGCCCAAGGCCAAGTTGGACAGGGCTTGGAGCAGCCTGGGACAGTGGGAGGTGTCCCTGCTATGGCTGGGGTGGGATGAGGGGAGCTTTAAGGTCCCTTCCAACCCAAACTGTTGAGTGATTCCATGATTAAAAGTTGTAGGCATGCAGGAAAAGGATATAGAGAGAACAATCTCTTGCTTCAGGCAGAACAAAAATTAAAGTGGTTGAAATCCCAGAAAGAAAGCATATTCTCTTGCTTTTAAATTGGAGGCCACTTTTCTCAGGTGATCATTTATTGCATGTTCATTATAATTTGAGTGTTTAACTGGATGGCTCTCAGTACAGAACAGCCGAGCCTGTGGTGCAGCAGACCCAGCTGGAATTGTAGTGTGAGTGTGGGAAGTGCTAAAAGTACTAAAAATAACTTGGAAAACATCTTCAGTTGGCCATCCAGCAGCGGTGAGCACTTTCCATCGTCTTGTCTTGTTGCCTTGGCTGCCTGTCTTAAATGTAAAGAAAATCACCCCCAGTGCCCAGAAGCTGGGAGCAAAAATGAATGTTTGTGACACACAGGGGTCCCGGGAGGGGACGCTGCTGGGGAAGGGGTGGCTCTGCCTTTGCCGAGGGCAGGAACGCCACGTGCTGAGTGTGGTGCTGGGGCTGCAGGTGGTGCCACCAAGGGGTCCCGAGGGCTGTCCTTGCAGCCAAGATCCCAGTCCCGTGTGCTGATCAATTCTTTGCTCCTGAAGCTGGGCTTTGCAGCTGCAGCTTGGGGTTTTATTGGTTATACAGAAAATGCGATTCTGAGTTTCGCAGTGCACCCCCAGCTGGGATCCGTGTGTCGATCACCCTTCGTGCCCATTCCTGTGATGAATTTTGCAGGGCACCGTGGGAGAGCTGCTCAGGCAAGCGGCAGCTGGGCTGAGAGATGCAGAATCTGGGTGTAAATTGCTCTGTCCTGGTTTGCAAGTGCAGCAGCTCTGAAGTTCCCTGTTCAGTAGAAGCAGGAACAGCGCAAGGTGCTGGGCATGAGCTCTCCTGGCTGGGCTGTGCTGGGTGGGTCTGGGTGGAGCCGCAGGTGACACAGCATCACACCCTGTGCTGCTACTGGGCCCTTCTGGTTCCTCCAGAAACTCCTGAGCCTCAAGTTCCCCCCCGATCCCTCTCCAAACGCAGCTCAGGGAGCAGATGGCACCGGCTTAGTCCCCAGCTCGCATTCTTTTCTTTATTTTTCTCAGCGATGGTGAACTTTGTAAGGCGCTGAAGTCTTTAACCATTATCAGGCAATAAAAAGGGGCAGCAGAGTTGGATAACACCCACTAATCCCCTTCAGGATGAGCTGGAGAGAAGAGCCACCGGAAAGCTCTGGAGCTTATTCTGGGATGAGTGCTTTGGAGGCTTTGAGAATTGCATGGTGTTGGTATTTCATGAATAAATAACCCCCAGCGGTATTTGTCGGTGAATCTGCTTCATTAATGAGACCTGGAACAAAGGAGGAGGGTGGAGAAAAGCGTTTCTGAGGGAGTCCAGGCGAGTGCCGCTGGTGGGAGTTGGGATGGGGCTGGGTGAGGATGGGTGCCATGGGAGCAGAGTCAGGAGAGGAGCCCTGCTGTGCTGCACCACGCTGGACATCTGAGCCACGAGATGTTGAGAGAAAATTGGGTTTAACTGCTGCTGGGTGTGTGTTCAGTGGGTGCTGGCAGGGAAGGGAGTGTGTTTCATTTATAACTACATCATTTGGGTGGCTGCAGGTGTCCTTGGAGGGCTGGAGAGTTAAAGAAAGTGTGTGTGTGTGTTCATAGATGTTCATGTGCTTGTGGAGAGGATCTGGCGTTAGAAATTAGGTCGCTCTCTCCAAAATGCCCTTTAGGACAAGAGCTGGCTTCGGGTCAGTGAAGGATTGCCCCATCCTCCTACTACAGGAGGTGCTGAGCCCTGTCTGCTCCTGGGGGTTTTGGCACCTGGGTCCGGCCAGGGCCACCAGCAGCTTCCCTGGGCTCTTTGATGTGCTGGGGGCACAGCACAACTGCGGAGCCTCTGTCCTTCTCCATCCCGCCCTGTCACAACGGATCCGGGCTTAGTCACTGAAATCCAGCACGGGGAGATGGAGAACAAGAGCTGTTCTTTTGCAGGCAGCTTGTTACTGCGGGGAAAGTGATTCATCCGTCAGGCCCGGTCTGATCTGGCACCCGGGCGATGGTGGGGATGGCTGTGCCCAGTGGGCTGCCTGCAGTGGTGGCCAGATGCTGCCATCACTCCTCAAGTGTCCCCTGCCTCGGCAGCACTGCTTTCTCTCCAGGGCTGGCTCTGGAATTTGAGCACAGGAGCCCCATGCAGTGGGCAGGGAAGGACAAGCAGGGGTCACTGCCCGAGCTGTGTGGGTGGGAAGTCACCTGCTCCACGCCAGTGTCACTGCAGAAGGCAGGTAATTAATGGCTGCTGTTCACTCCCAAAATGAAAAGGAGCCGCTGAGGCTGGCGGTGCCGGGGACTTGGCAGCACCTGCCTGCACTGAGCCGGGCTCCTCCAGCCCCTCCCGAGGCGGATGAAAGGGAAGTTTGCTCCCGGCTCGCTTCAAGCAGCCTCTCAGGAGCTGCCAGCCGCTGTCAGCGCTGTGTTGGAGTGATGCTCCTCTGATGGAACGACGGCCGGCATGGAACTGATCCAGTCCCTGAGTCTGCCTCACCCCGCTCCTCTCACAGGTGACACTTGAACACCTCCCTGCGGCTCCCTGCCCAGCCTCCCAGCGAGGTTAATATTTTAATACGCTTAATGGCTCATTCCAGCTCGCCAGCCCTGCCCGGGCTTTGGCAGGGGTCATCCATTATGCCAGGCTTTGAGGAGTGAGTTTCCCGTTCCCATCCTCAGCCCTCCCGAGGGCAGGAGGTCGGGTTGTGCTTCCAAGTTTTAATTAAAGCATGACAAGCTGCCCTCGCCAGCCCCTGCCTGGTGCCATGTGGGATGAGCCGATGTCTCCTGACAGAATTCTGTCTCTCTGGAGCAATCCTGTGCAAGAACCCAGTCCCAGGAGCTCCTTTTCACCACCCACAGTAGCTGTAGCTCCTCACCTTCTCCTTCCAGCGACGTGGGAGCTGCAGGAGGGTTGTTTGGTGGCCCAGTGCAAGATCCAGGAGGGAGGATGGGAGCACGGTTCTCCTTGCTGTCCACCCACGTGAGAAACCCCCACGAGGACCAGATGGGGCTGAGCTTTTGGGGTGGGTGGTGGTGGAGCTGTCACGGTTTGTTAGTTTTGGCTTTTTAAAAATAATTCTCCCTACATTAATAAACAGTGGTTTTAGTTAGTAAATAATACCCCCTTCCTCCCCCCCATCTCCCCAGCAGAAATACGTGCCCTGATCTAATATATCCTGCCTTTCTCACTCCCTCGTTTCAGACGGCTGCAGATCTTGGTGGGAACAGAGTGCTAATAGAAAACGGCCTCTAAAGATATTTGAAACATGACCAAGAAAGGACAGAGGGAGATTCATCTCCAAATATGCTGGAAAATCTAGGAGGTGGGCCAAGAAAGGGAGAATATCAGGAGCTTGATTGCTAAGAGCAAAAAGTTAATTGGGAAGCATTAATTGGGGTGAGAGCGGGCAGCACAGACAAGAATTTGCTATGTGGGGCACCATGTTGGACATGGAGCTGCCCCAGTGCCGGGATAACTCATCCACCCCGGCCCATGGGGATGTGCCAATTTACTATTTCCTGCTGCTTTTAATGGTGTTTTCCTTGCTGAAATTCCCAGCTACTGGAATCCTGTGATTCCCTTGAAATCCGGAATCTGAAAAATCATGATGTCAGTACTGCATAAGGCTTTATTTGGGTTTGGTCTCTTGAGGAGTTTCTAGCCCTCGAGTTTGCAGGGAAAAGCTTGGTTATACCCTGCAGGCTCAGAAAGCAAATGTAGGGGAGGAAAACATAAAAAAACCCCTACCCAAAACAGCACAGCAATTGATTTATATTTAAAACCTCATCATTTTGGTGCCAGTTTCATTATATTCTCTTTTAATGCCTGACTCATGGTTTTCTTGAGCGCTCGGTGTTGGCAGGGCTGTGTGCGTGAGTGTGACGGCGGCGTGTGAGCTCAGGGGCCCTCTGCTGATGGAGAATGCAGGGCTGCTTCCAGACAGCACTGCCGCGGCCCTCCGGGGCTGATGAATATTCCTTTAGTGCTGTTTCATTGCCAAGTGGGCTGTTTTTAAATTAAACCTCCCCAAAAAAGGGACACTGGCGCTGGGCATTGAGTCATTGTGCTGATGGGCGAGCAGGGGAGAGGCTCAAGGAGAATAAACCATGCTGTGACTCCCAGCACTGCCTCGGGGGTATTGAGGTTGGAGGGGTCAGGGTTATTTTGCAGCCTCCTGTGTGTAAAGATCTAATAAACAGCCTGTGCAGGTCACGTCTGTCACTCTCAGTGACTTGTTCTGTGACCTTTCTCTCTCTCTGATCACTTTGTCTCTCTCCTGATGCTGAGAGGGCGATGGGTTCTGTTGCCCAGGATGGGCTGTGGCTATTGGTTAACGTATAAACTGCGCTTTGAAGATGAAAAATATCTCGGAGATGCTTAAAGCTCTTGACAAGCATCTGTGTTCCTCTTGCAGGGACCCAGCAGAAGGCAGAGTGCCCGAATGCTTTGTCACAGGCGAAATCTGCTGCGTGTGCAGCTCCCAGAGGCAGGGCTGGGAGCTTCCCAAGGCTTTGGAATTATTCCTAGGTGTTCAGCTTCCTGCTTGCTTAGGAGAGGGGTGTCCCAGCCCAGCAATGCCTGGGGCTTTGCACATCATGGGCTGGAGCAGAGCAGCAGGGCTGTGCCTGCACCCATCCCTGCAGGATCTGCTCCAGGTTCCATCCCTGCATTTTCTGCTCCACATCCACGTCCCAGCAAGCGTGAAGCCAAGTTTCGTGTGTCTTCCCAGCTTTAGCAGTGTCCTTGGGGTGGATGTCAGTGGTGGGGATGCTCAGGGAGGCTCGGCCCAGCTGTGAAACATTCAGGAAGTTTTATGGCTTTGGATTTGCTCTTGTCTAATGTAGGGTTGGATTCATACCCAGCTCCAGGCTACTAATAAATAAAGCTAATAAAGCATCTCCTAGTTGCTAGTTTGCATAAAGCGGGTGGATAGTGTCTTTGAAACCCCATGACTGGTTGATTCTATGAAGGATGCCAGAGTTATGCAGCAAATTTATTACAGAGCATAATTACAAAGCCCTCATTTCCTTGGGAAGCTTCCTTTGGCTAATCAGGATGCGGGAATTTGCCAGAGCAGCTCTCTGTGGATTGCCCTGCCCATGGCCGTGCCCTGCGAGCTCCCTGCCAGCCCTAACGGTGCCTTTTCTCTCCAAGGGAAGAAGCGATGCTGTCCACCTACTTCGAAACCATCAATGACTTGCTCTCCTCCTTCGGGCCCGTCCGGGACTGCTCCCGCAACAACGGCGGCTGCACCCGCAACTTCAAGTGCGTTTCGGATCGCAAGGTGGACTCCACGGGCTGCGTGGTACGTGCTGGGGCTGTGGGGTAGGTGCTGGGGCTGTGGGGTGGGTACTGAGGCTGTGAGGTAGGTGCTGGGGCTGTGGGGTAGGTGCTGAGGCTGCAGGATGGGTACTGGGGCTGTGGGATAGATACTGGGGCTGTGGGGTGGGTACTGCGGTTTTGGGGTGGGTACTGAGGCTGTAGGATGGGAACTGAGGCTGTGGGGTAGGTGCTGAGGCTGCAGGATGGGTACTGGGGCTGTGGGATAGATACTGGGGCTGTGGGGTGGGTACTGAGGCTGTGGGGTAGGTGCTGAGGCTGCAGGATGGGTACTGGGCTGTGGGATGGGAACTGGGCCTTAGGATCACCGGGGCCAGTCTCTGGTTTGGGGACAAGCTGGAGGGAGACATGATCTGTTTCCTCTGGCTGAGGGGGTGTGTGTGCTGGAGATGGACTTCCCCCACTCCTGGGGCCTTCACAGCAAACCCCAAATGCCGTAAGGACTCCAGGGGAGCAGCCCAGATGCTCAGATGAGCAAAAGGGAAAATGCTTGAGGCTGGTGGTCATTTTCCTGCTTGTCAAGAGGCACAGGTGGAAAGCTGCCTTGCTTTTTCTCCTGCTTCGTGCTTCCCAGTGCAGAAGAAAGATGAAGCCTCCCCCCATCCTGTCCACCTCTGGGCGTCTCTGACACCCTCAGTCTTGATTTGTTTCTGAACACGCTCATGTCTTGCCAAACAATCGACTGAGTCACAGGTTTTGCAGAGTCCAGAAGATCTTCCAGACCCTAGACCGTTATTTTTGTGCAGAGGCTCTGAATCATAAAATCCTAGAAGGGTTTGGATTGGAAAGGACCTTAAGGGTCACCTTGTTCCAAACCCCTGCCATGGGCAGGGACACCTTCCACCAGACTGGGTTACTCGGAGCCGGGTCCAGCCTGGCTGTGAGCAGTTCCATGGAGGTGTCCCACCACTGATGCCCAAAGGGGTTTTGCTGCGCTTTCAGGTTGGAGCAGCAGAGCTCAGCACCCTGCCAGCTCTAACCCTTCTCACTTTGACATCAAAATTATCCCTTCCCTGTGTGAGAGCCCGTGTGAATCAGGTGTGACACGCAGAGACACAGGGCAGAGCTTTGGGAAGTGGGGGGAACCCGGAGCATCCCTTTTTATCTGTTGCTGAAGCCCCTGCCTGCCGGGAAGCCATGGGGACCCCCACCAGCCCCTCAACCCCACACTCACTGCTCCTAAACCCCTGAAACCCTCATCTCACTGCAGACAGAGCCCCCTGGCCCGTCCCTCCCATCTCAGCAGAGACAGGAGATAAGTGTCTCGTTATTTATTGAAAATGTTTGTACACGGCAGCTGGGAAAGGTCAGGCTGGAGCCGCGCTGTCCCGGGGGGGAGGCGTTTTCATTATCCCCTTCTCAGGTTGCTTGTTAAAGCCATTTAGCACCACAGTCTGATCTGTCACCAGCCACGCCTGGTGCCACCTCCCCCTTGCCGCTCCTCTCCCCTTCCTCCTTTCTTTCCTCATTGCCTTTTTTTTCCCTTTGTCCCCTCTTCCAGGGACCAACCGCCTTTCTAGTATTTTGGGGTGTTTCCCCCCTTTTTTGGGTGTTATTTTGCTCTGAATGCCAGCGTGCTTGCCCAGGCACTGTCAGAAGCAATCAGGGCTCTGATCACCTCCCGCCTCTGGGAAGTGATGCCTCTTTTTAAAGTCAGGATATATTAAGATAAAAATTGTCAATAAATTACAGACCTGGTGCTGGCATGTGAAGAGGCAGGAAAGGAAAACTGTGTCACTTGGGGAAGATACCCCTCCAGTTTCTCTGATGCCTGACTGAGGCTCTGTGTAAAGAGAATGGACCTTGTGGAGTGGGGGGAGAAGGGAAGAGCAGCAGGAACATTCTCCTGGAGTGCATCCCCTCCCTGAGAGCCGTGGGGGAGAGGTGACCCATGGGGACCACAGGAACCCTCATCCTACACATTACACCAGGCCCCTGGGGCCGTGCATCCCGTGGGGACAGGAGACAGCCTCTCCCACTCTGC
Source organism: Pomatostomus ruficeps (assembly GCA_013400735.1). NCBI lineage: Eukaryota > Metazoa > Chordata > Aves > Passeriformes > Timaliidae > Pomatostomus > Pomatostomus ruficeps. Next base: position 43,719 of record VYZT01019221.1, on the reverse strand, counting down.
TCTTCACCCCTTTTTCTCCTCACTGCCCGAGTGTGAGGCTGCTCTGTTCCTCTCCACAGCTCTCAGTGTGGGGGTGAAGCCCCCCAGTCCCAGCCTGAGGACAGCAGAGCTGAGCTGCCCAGGAAGGTGTGGGGATGGCCACTGCATCCTGTCCCCAGCCCTTGTCTCCCTGGTTCCTTTGCACTGACACCAGCCCGTGCTGGTCCCCAGCCCTTGTCTCCCTGGTCCCTTTGCACTGACACCAGCCCGTGCTGGTCCCCAGCCCTTGTCTCCCTGGTCCCTTTGCACTGACACCAGCCCGTGCTGGTCCCCAGCCCTTGTCTCCCTGGTCCCTTTGCACTGTCACCAGCCCGTGCTGCCCAGCTCTCCCAGCCCTGTGCAGTGATTTATTCTCATCACCTGTTATGGGTCCCTGGCAAAGGAGGGGTGTGAGGAGAGCAGTGGAAGGAACTGTCCCTGTGTTTCTGACCGTGCTCCATGGCCATTGTCCAGGGAAAAGCCTCATGGGTGGGCTGACAGCACTGCCCCCGGCCCTGGGCGGTGCTCACGGTGCTGAGTGGGATCCGAGGGGATGGGAGTGGAGTCTCAGAGCTCACACAGCCCCAGTTTGAGACATTCTGGTACTTTCTTTGCCCGTCCCTGTGCTGCCCCTCCTCATCCCACTCCTGCTCCTGGAGCCTGCTGGGTGTGAGCTGGGCTCCCAGCGCAAGCAGGGATGGGGTCATGTGCTGCAAATTTTCAGGGATGTCAGTTAGTTTTGAAGCTGAACTGCTGTGAACTCAATTTGCCAATTTGGTAAGTGCTATGGGCAATATCGGGATGTAATTTAATTAAGCTATCCCCTTTTTATAGAGTTCAGGGAGCATTTGCCTACTAATTTTAGCACTAGGTTTGCTCCAGCTTTACTCTGGACACAGATTCACAAATCATGACATGTTGTTAATCTCTACCAGTCAACAGTTTATTAATTTGCCGAGGACCACAGAAGTATATAATCAGTGGTTCATCAATCAAGGCTAAATCCAACAAATGTTCCAGGCAGGTACTGAGCATAAAATATACATGCAGCCTTGTAAGCAATTAATACACCACAGAGCTGGAGCCGAGCGGCTCAACCAGGGAGCAGCACAAATCTCAAAGATTTCTTATTCCTTTTATATATAATCATCGTCTGTTACCAGTTCCTCCGTGCCCTTAATACGGCTTCCAGTAATTCTGCGAGGACTGGGATGCATTTATCTCCGGGTTTTTAGCGGCGTGGGCTCTGCCATTACCTAATTGTTTGGCCTTAAAAGGTCTCGGTTGAAAAGTCGAGGGCGGATTGCTCGCAGCTTGTGCTGGAGCCTGGCTGAGTCTCCTTGGGCTGATGATGGACAGGAAAGAGGGCATCACTTTGCTCAGTTCAAATCCAGATTTTTAGGCATCACCTGAAGATTCTAAAGCCTCTCCAGCAGGGTCCCCACCCACAGGGGTGGCAGCTCCCCAGCTGCCACCCCCCACTTCCCATGGGATCCCATTTCCCCCCTTGTCTCCTGGTTTTCTATTAGTTTTATGTGTACCCAGTAGATGGCATGAGTGCATAAAGGGTTTCTGCGGTTCTTTTCTTATCGGAGGCCTTTTTTTAGTCAGGTAATTTTAAGAATTATCAGCTGCAACCTTGCTGAGACCTTGCCATTGCTAACTGGAGCCTTGTGTTTGAGCCCTAACATAACCAGACAGCCCCCAAGCTTTAGAAAAGCTGCTTCCATTGCTGCTTTTCCTTGTTGCACCCTAGAACTGCTGATGGATCTGGTCAAGCTGTGGGAAGTCCCCAAGAGAACAAAATCCCAGTGAATTTCTCTGGATCTGGTGACTCTGCATGTCAAGTCCAGCGTGTGTTTTGCACCATCTTGCAGGGATCACAGCAAACCAGGAGAAAGTGTGCTGGAGGAATAATTCAGACCATATCCTATAAAGGAAATACCACTGATCTTTTCTGCTGGCACGGTGGTGGCTGCACAGCCTGGAGGGAGGATGCTGAGGGAGGGAAAATGCTTAACCCTCATGTGTTGGTGATTTATAATTTGAGATGAAAACCTGTGAATTGGCCCTGAGAGACTGAAGGAAACACCTGCATCGTGGCTTAAATTCAGGTTTCCCCAGCTGTCTCTCAGATTGGCTTCGCTCACTGCTGTCTGTCCTCTCACCCATCTGAGGAGAGGGGGGGTTGCTTCCATGTGCTGCCCTGTGGCCATGGGCATTTTTGAGCCTGGAAAGGCAGGATTACAGCCACAGGAAAATAAGAGGGGTGAGGTTTTTTTCCCCCCCACAATGGGAGCTTTGGTTTTTAGCACACGAGGTGGGCAAGGAGGTGCTCTGTGCTCTTCCAGTGCACGTTGGGCAGGAGGAGGCAGCAGCAGGTCCAGGTGTGCAGGGAAGGTGTCCAAGCCCTGTGGTGCTGCCCAGGACAGGGTCTCCTCACTCTGAGGACCACCTGGGGAAGCAGAAGGGCATGAGCTGCCTTGCTGGGGGTGAGGAAGCCAGCTCGGGGTCCTGGGCCAAGAATTATCCGAATTAGCCCCTTGTATGTTTGAGGTGTGAGAGGCCTGACTGCAGCAGGGGGGCAGGTGGTGTGGCCTGATGGTTCTGCAACATCTGTGTGCTGCAGATGTTGGTGAGTTGGTTCTTTCAGTCACTCTAGAGTGCTGCAGGAGCCAAGCATGCTGCAGGTGGATGTTGAACGGCCAAAGTGTTGCTGTGCCCCTGGAGAGAGCCTTGGGAGAGGTGTTGGCAAGAGCTGAGAGAGCCTTGCCCAGCCTGGGCACTGCTGTTCTTTACAGACACGAAATCCCGCTGATCCTCACTGGCTCCCCTCTCACAGGCTCAGGTCCCTCTGGCAGAGATTTATTTCCAGTCTGAGCAAGAAAAAGGCACAGTTTGCCTACAAGGATGGTCTGAGCTGTTCCTCCCTGTGATGGCGGGGTCAGCCCGGCAGGAAGGAGGGGATTTGCCCGGCTCAGCAGGATGCAGGAGAGAGCATCTACCAGAGAGTCACTTAATGAAGCTGTGGCCTGCGGTGACACTGGCGTGGTGTTGTCCTGGCCTCCTTAGACAGAGAAGGAGGAGAAATTTGGCATGGTGCGCACAGGCATCCGAGCCTTAGCACAGCTTGTGTGGCGCTAATCCTTCCCCTGCTCTCTCCCACCTCAGGATGATGGGCTGTTCCTCACTGCTGCAGAGAAACGGCTCAATTTGGGAGTGTAACGGTTTCGGGGAGAAATGGGATTAGAAATGAAGGAGCAGGGCAGGGCTGCTGCTTTGGTCTCCTCCTTCCAGCACAAGTCACCCCGAGGTGGCTTAGGGACCATGGGGAGATGCTTTGAAATTATGTGGGTCATGCTGGAAACTTATTTTCCAGGGAGAAAATGGGGTTTTTGGGGGTTTCAGCTCAAATGAAAATGCTGTGCAGAAATGCCTCACGTACGTGAAAACTCCAAAATACTTTGGTTCAAAACATTTCCTTTCTATAAATGAGAGGGAAATGTTTAATTCCACCGTTATCATCTGGAGCTTTGTTTTATATTGCTTTATCCCAGTGTACAGCCTGAAATAAAAACAAAATTAGGTGGTAGAAACCAAAACATTTCAACCTTGTCAAAATTAAATGCTCTCCTAATTTCCCAATGAGTTTTGAGATGTAATTGATGGAATCCCACAAAGCACTTAAGCTTCATCAAATCTGCATTTTTCTGACAGACAATTGTTCATTGAAAAATAAAAACTTACCCGTCCCTGCCTTGAGAGGCACCTAGCTAATTATGGGAGAGATGCACACACCAGGGAGGGAGATGAGAAAACCAGGCTCTCCTAATCCCTTTAAAATCTCGCTGGCTCCCTGGAGCAGGAGCTGAACTCCTTTTGCACATTGTGGTTGGAAGCAGAAGCCCCCTGAGCTCAGCAGCAAGCCCCCCTCCAAGGAGCCTGTGGTTTTGGGTTTTATCTCATTAATCCAGGTAAATACCTGTGCTGAAAATGGGATTTGAGGAGGCAAGGGTGGCAAAGGCTGTTGGGGTCAGCGTTGGTGGTGGGTGGGAGCAAACCACCCACCTGCCTTCGCTTTCAGCGGGGATTTGCACCTCGTGGGCAGGGGGCAGCTGGTTTAAAAGCAAGAGGGATAGCTCAGGAAGCACCGAGGTGAGCTGCAGGTCTTCCTGCCTGCCCAGGAAATGAGTGGTTTGGGTGATAAAAGCCCTGTTCTCTCCAGTAGGAGCTTTTTCAGCCTCGTTCCGTGAGGGCTTGGCCAGTGCCCTTTTGCTCCTCACCAGGCTGGGATGCTTCGTGTGCTGTGGTCACATCTGGGCTGGGGCGTTGGGATTGGTTTGGAATTAGGATTTGGTGTGTGGTGGTTGTGGCTGGGCTGTACCCTGACAGGTGAGACAGGTGGGGCAGGATTGGATTTCTGTTTTCCTGAAGGGCTTTGGGGGTGGCAGCTTCTGCTGTGACTGAAAATGCCCCGACAGGCAAGAGATACCAGCACAGCCCAAAGTGGGCTGTTGGTGACGTCTGGAAGGGAGCAGATTTCCCTGCTCCAGGAGCTCTGAACACTTCTTTGTGTGCACAAGGCATCCCACCAGCTGCTTGAGACAAATCCCTCCCTCATGGAATGGAGATGCAGACGTACAGAGTGACCTGCCTGAGAAGGTTCACTGGATGGTGGTCGGAGGTGAGGAGGTGCTGCCTCATCTCCTGGAGCTTCCATCTCCTTCACGGATCCCCCATCCCACTTTCACAGAGGGACCAGGCTGAGAAGCACAAGCAGCATGTTCTCAGGAGCCTGCAAGACAGATGGGTTTGATTTTCTAAGGCTAAAATAATGATTGATGATCCTTAAAGGGAAAAGGAAGCAGGGGAAAAGGAGGGAGGGGGTAAAGAGTGGGAAGATAATGACTGTTATTTCAGAAAACAGTTGCAATGCTCCCCCCTGGGAAGGATGTTCCCCTGCAGAGGGGTGTCAGGAAGGGCTCTGCTACAGCTAGGGTTGGTGAGGACATCCCTGCCCCGAGGAGGTGAAGCAGGGGTGGCTCTGGAGAGCCCTTTAGCAACCAGCACTTTGTCCCTGTTTTATCAAAATATTGAGAGAGGAAGGATAAATGTCACACTGAGAGACTGGGCTGTGTACAGCCAGGCTCTGTCCTGCTGCTGCTGCTGAGGAGCTTTGCTCAGCAGGGGCCTTCTGGGTCAAGAAAACAAAAGCAGAATAAGCTGGAATTGTCCAAAAATATATATATATATATGGACACAGAGAGGTTTACTGCATTTGTATCATTTCTGAGCTCCAACAAGCAAATAAATACATGCCAGTGCGTAGACGGTAGCTCATTAAAATGCTGGCACTTGCTTGTACCTCAGCAGTGCCTCGGATTAATGTTTTTGCCTCATGCTGAGGAGGTTCCTCAGTGAGGAGCGAGGATGCATTGGCACAAAGGGGGGTCATTAGGGCCTTTGGAAATGGCCCTTGGTGCTCTGTGGCACTGAGCCGCCAGCTGATTGTGCTGTCTCAGGCCAGCGGTGGTGGGAATGCAGCTTGGGGCTCTCGGTCTCACTTCTGGAGATATCCAGGCATGAGGACAGTACCTGGAGCAGCACTGGGAGCGGGGTTTGGTGGCAGCTTCCCTCTGTGGCTTGAAGGGCTGGGAGGATTCAGACTCGTCTGTACCCAGAGCATCACGTCCAGCAGCTGACACAGAAGTCTCCAACTGGAAGGCTGCTGTTATTGAGAAAACAGAGCGGAATAACAAAAAGGGCAGTTTAGTCTCTACAGAAACACTTTATTAAGTATTCTGGGTTTTTAAACTTAATAATGGAAGAGAGGAGCTGAGCTGAGCAGCTCTGACAGGCAGCTCAGATGGAGGAGAGCGGCTCTGCTCCCATCTGGGGGATCCGTGTCAGTAATGATTTGCCTTCCAGTGACCCCTCGCCCGGCTCACTGCTAATGAGCTTTGTAAACGAGCAAGTGAGCAAAGGCCTCTTTTTTACCTTACATGAGCAGCGACTTGTCCAGGTATTTATTTTCCTAAGGCGCAATCTCACACAGGTGCTGGTGTTCTTTCCTCCTGAAGATGATCCTCCTCCTGCTGTGAGTGCTCTGGCCATGCTGGGGATGGGGGTGGTGGTGGGCAGAGGAGCTGTGCCCAGCCCTGGTGGCAGGAGGTGCCACACGCCGTGCTGGGGTGACAGCAATGGGCATGGGCATCCCATTTTGTTCCAAACCACAGCCACTGGGTATCAGTGACACTGGATCTGGTGTATTCCCACGGCTGGCTGTGGGCATGTGGCAGCAGGCCCTGCCAAATCTGCCACTCCGTGTCACCTTGGAGATGTCATTTAAAAGGGAAAAAAGCCTGTTTCGCAAAAAAACCAGATAAAAATAGCACTTCCTATTCAGCGCATCCATTCTCCGTGTGTACTCAAAATGCATTTGCTGACTGCAAGCACAGGAATAGGGATCTGAGCGCTCCGGGATGGGAGGAGATGGGCTGGTGTCCAACTGTGCCATCAGCCAAGGCACGTGGAGCTGCTGGTGGGTCCTTCTCCTCAGACCCCTGGGCAGCAGCAGGGTCGGAGCGCTGGGGCTGAGGGTCATGTTTAGCCTTCAGGACCTGTGCTATCAGTGCTAACACACAACAAGACGGGAAAGTTATCTTTTCCAGTGCCAAGGGCAATTTTCAGGGCTATGTGTCGGCACTGAGAAATCAGTTCACTTCTCTACCGATGGAGTGGATTTGCAAGGCTGTGGAATTATATTTGTATGGTAACAGCTTCTCCTTGGATTTTGAGCAGACCGTGAGCTGGAGTCTGCCCCTACATCTCCTTTTCCTCTCCATAGCATGGTTTAAGCACTAAACCCTTTTCCCAAGCTCTGAACTCTATTTCCTGGTCAGATCCATGGATAAAGGATGGGCTGGGAATTGGAAATAAACCCATGCAATGTGAATCAAATGTGGTAAACCATGAACAGCTTTTTCTTTGGAATTGCTGGGTAACAGTGTGTGGGATCCCTTTGCTTTCCTGGCTGGATAAATCCATCAGGGGTGTGCAGAGGTGTTTGCCCAGGACCTGCTGGGACACCACGTCTCACCAGGGTGGGATGTGCCACCCGTGCTCGCCCAGACAGAGTTATTGACCGAGCTGCTTATTGATTTTGTAATCATTTTCCAGCAGAACCCCCCATCCTGTGTCACTGCCAAGGCAGATCGCAAATTGAACGGCACCTGAATTGATGGGGCATTGATTAAAACTCACCGTAATTATTGGTTCTTTGCTGCCCGAGCCAGGCAAATCAATGTCAGCAAGAATAGATCTGTTCCTTTATAAAAGCCCAGTGAGCACAGGGCGAGTGCTGGCTCTCCAAGCCCATCCAGAAGCCCAGACTGATCCATCAGGGAGTCAGGATTAGCACAAACTGTCTGTTTCCACAGTCATTTCTGACTCCTGTGGGCAAGAACATGGTTGCACCCAAATGGACTTCACTCGGATCTATTGGTGGGACATTCCGATGGAAAATCCTTTGCTCCAAGGGGAGGGAGGTGTGTTACAAAGATTTATAAGCCCAGAGAAGCTGTGGCTGAACCCGGAAGTGTTCAAGGTCGGGTTGAACAGGGCTTGGAGCGACCTGGGATAGTGGGAGGCATCTCTGCCCATGGCTGGGAAGCTGAGATGATTTTTAAGGCCCCCTCCAACCCAAATCATTTTGTGATTATTGTGCTCAGTAATTGCTTCACCCACCTGTTCATCCCTGCAAAACCCTCTATGCAGGGGCTGCTGTTGCCCCTGCTGGTGGATTTGTGGGCCAGTACTGATTGCTAGGTTTGCTGATTCCCCTGGCTGGCCTGAGCAGGGACACATCCCGTGTTCTCCCGTTGGCTCCCAAAGCGTTGTGTCCCTGGAGAGCTCCGTGCGGCAGCCCAGCAGCTGACGGGAGAGCCGGCTCTGCTCCGAGCAGGGATGGATGGGAGGGGAGGGGGTGCTTCCTTTCGCAAATGCTGTGCTGAGCTATTTGCCTGCTGTAATTAATGAGTCTTAGGATGCATAATTACCAACTGAAAGGAAACACGTTTCGTGGTGGTTAAGAGCCAAAGCTGGAGGAATATCCCAAGGGTGGCCTCAAGCAGAGCAGGACGAAGGGAGGGAGGGCTTTGGTAACCCACTAACCCAGTCACCATCTTCACTAACCCAGAAGAACCATCTTCTTCCTCTGCGGGCTGGAGAAGGTGCTGAGCTCAGCATGTGGATCTGTGCCAAGGCAAGAACTCCAAGTGAGAGCACAGAAAAGCCATGACTGATCCTCTGGCTGTGGCCCTGTAGCTCCTGCTGCCTTCAGCACCCTGGAAGATCCCTCAGGATCTCTAGAGGGAGCTTGAGCAGACCCCTGGACCCCCGATCCCTGTGGGTGTGGGGAGAGCAGCAGAGGGGCAGATGCGGTGCTGTGGAGCAGAGATGCTGTGAGCAGCCAGCCCTCCCCGTGCCCTGCAGGGAGATCCTCTCTGCCAATTTGCACAGCTCTGCTCCTACAGCGGGGCCGGCAGACAAGGAGAGACCACGGGAGATAAGAGCTGTATCTGCAGATCCACAAACGCTCTCATCCTGCTGCTGTTTCCCAGGCAGCTCCGGGGCGGTGAAAAGCACAGATTGTTCTCAACATCCTCTCCTCCTTCATTATTCTGTGTATGCATCTGGAAAGCCTCCTGCTCCCATGGCTGCTGCCGCTTCCTGCTACTGATTCCTGAGCTGTGTCTCTGGGACCCTGCCTGCTCTGCAAAGAGGGACAGCATCTTGTTTCAGAACCCTTTGCTGCCGAGGTCCCTTGGGTGGAAAAGCTTTGTGCCTTCCCTTTTCCCCTTGCCTGGTGTCCCAAGGATGGTGCTGAGAGCATGGGAGACAGTGAGGGATCTGAGGGACAGCTGGCACAGGCGTCAACACATCCCAGTTCCTGCAGACAGATCAGAAGCAGTTTCGATGCTGCTGCTGTAAGGAAGCGGCTCAGGGTTTCCAGGAGGTGGAGAGAAAGATGGGGATCAACCTTATAGCAGTGTAGGACAAGGGTGGTGGTTTTAAACTGAAGGAAAGGAGGTTTAGATCAGATGTTAGGATTAAATTCTTCCCTGTGAGGGTGGTGAGGCCCTGCCACTGGGTGCCCAGAGAAGCTGTGGCTGCCCCTGGATCCCTGGCAGTGCCCAAGGCCAGGCTGGACAGGGCTTGGAGCAGCCTGGGACAGTGGGAGGTGTCCCTGCCTGTGGCAGTAGGGTTGAAACTGGACGGTCTTGAGAGGTCTCTTCCAACCCAAACATTCTGGGATTCTGTGATGTCTCAGGGTGGGCCAGGACTCCCTAAAGCCCCTTTCTGTTGTCTCTGTTTGCTCCTGCAGTAGCCAAGAGTGAGTGAGGCTCAGCAGCCCATCTCCCATCAGGACACTGATGGTGTCAGTGGGCGCAGGGTCCAGGGTCTCCTGGACTTTTATTAATATGTACGGCATTTTGCTCACATCGAAAATTGATTTTCTTTTTTAAGCACGAAGCATAGCCATTTTATAACCTTTCTTCGGCTTGACAGAGGCCGTTTATAACCTGCCTTCATCACTATCTGCGCAGTCTCCAGTCTAACTCATCTTCAAGAAATTCCATAATGCATTTTTAATTGGGAGCTGCTCCTAGACAAGATTTATTTATTTTTTCAAGGACTGGCCTTTCTGTTGTTGTTTGTGTGCATGTATGTTTGGTGAGAAGGGATAAATAACGCAAGTGGAAGTGTGCTTAAATCTGGGTGACAATTAATCGATGGCATTTGCCTCCTGCTGGCTTTTGTCTTTTGGGGCAAGGAAAACAAGCTGGAATTAAAAACCAGAGCCATGGTTCCCTGGAGAACTGATAAACCTGGGGTGCCATCCTGGCTGTCCCCAGACCTTCCTCTGCCACCGGCTGGTCCTGCCCACAGCAGGCATGAAGATCAAGATCCTTTTGGACATGATACCAAGGCTGTGCTTGCTGACCTGCCTGGCATGGCTTGAGATGGATTTCTGGGTCATTCCCAAGCACTGAGATGGTTCTCTGGGTTGGTCCCAGGTGTTGAGGTGTTTGTTTCTGGGTTGCACTGGATTTTTCTGCATTTTGGAGGAACAGGTAACAGGCATGGAGGGTTGTCACTCTTTGCCCCACAGTGGCTCGAGGCTTCGTTGCTGTGTAATTTTGCTGCCTCGAGGATTTCGCCCCCTTCCAGAGGGAGGATGAGGGGGAGGCTTTGGCAGCAGAGCCGATCCTTGCTCTGTGGCCCTTGCCCCTTTCCCAAGGGCTGTGCCAGGTGATGCAGAGCTGCCCCATCCATCACTCTGGACAAACCCCTCTCCTTCAGGTGCCAGAGGAGTTCAGCAGCCCTGGCTCTGGGATGGGCTGTGCCGTACGAGGGCACTCACTGGCCAGGGGCTCCAGGGCAGGGGAGGACGCCCAGGTGACCTTTCCATGTGTCCTCTCTCCCTGCAGTGCCCCGAGGACTTGCGGCCCATGAAGGATGGCACCGGCTGCTACGACTACTCCAAAGGGATCGACTGCTCCGACGGCTTCAATGGCGGCTGTGAGCAGCTGTGCCTGCAGCAGACCCTCCCTCTGCCCCACGACCCTTCCTCCAGCACCATCTTCATGTTCTGCGGGTGAGTCCCCCCCTCCAGTGCTCCTCAACGAGCACACAAACAACCCCTGCCCTTCTCCATCCCTGCCTCCTCCTGTGCCACCCGTCCCGAGGCAGCCGGAGCTGGGTGTCCAAGGAGAAGGCTGCTGATGGAGCTGAATTCCAGCAGGGAGTAGAGGCACCTGGTTTGCCTGAGGGAAGTGTGAGGAGCAGATGCACCTTCCTTCTCTCTCCCACTTTGTGACAGTACAGTTTGATCTGTGACTCACTGCGAAGGGACCCAAAAATTGTACATTGTGTGTTGGAGGGGAAGGTGTAGGGTTTGTTTAAAAAACACTACTTTTAAAATTCACTTTTTTTTTCCTCCCCTGTTCCTCTCTTAAAAATAGAGTTTCATCCCTGATTTTGGCCAGGATTTTATAATCCTACACAGTTTAGCATTTTCTCTCAGGAAAATCTCCCTGGCTGCAGCGTGCTCGAAAAGGAGCTCAGTGATTATCTGGCTTTATGCTGCACAGCTGCAGCCATCCATCGCCTGCCCCAGCCCCACGGCTGCTTCGCACTCTCAGGCACACGCAGGAACCTACTCCCTGTCCCAGTGTGACAGATTAGGATGAAGAAGGGGGAAAAAAAAGCTCTTTTGGAAAGAAAATGCCCACAAGCAAGAAGGGGAGTGAATTCCTAGCAGTAACTCTGAGGAGCATCCGTCAAGTTCCGATGCTGCAGGTGCAGCAAGGACCTCATGCAGCTCTGGCTGCTGGCTGGTCCCTGGGAAGAGCAGCCCAGGGAGCTCTGCCTATGCCAGCATCTCCTTTATTTATCCCTTTTTTGCTGGTTTGTTGTTTTTTTTCTCCCACTACCTTCTTTCCTTATTATTGTTTAGCAGCACAGAGTGACTGAGTCACCAAAACAGAACACATTTTCTGCTCCGTGCCTATAGAAGGGGTTGGAAATTCATGTGGGCGCCAGCATCCTTTGTGGGGAGGGTCTAGAAAATCTTGGGACATTCCTTGGTCTCCGCCCACCCCCACACGAATCTGCGTTTCAGCCTTGCATCCCCAAGGACAGAGATTGCTTCTTTTTTCTTTTTTCCCTTCTTTTTTCATAATCCCTTTTCAAGGCTGAGTTGCGCTTTGGGAGCAGGCAAGGAAAAGTGTGACAGACGGGTGGGAGTTTTGCTTGCAGGAAAATGCAGTGGAGGAAGGGGAGAGGGAAGCAAACCTGGATGGAGCCGGGGTTGGTGTTAGAAGAACGCTGGGGCTTTGGGGAGGAAGGAACAGGCGAGGAACAGAGGTTTCCCAGTGAGGTGGGAGCTGAGGAAGAGGCTGGTGGAAGAGGAGGAGAGCCAGGGTGGCACATTTACCAAGGATTCCACTGAGGTCTCCAGTAGTTAAATCATGTCCCTGCTGCCTGCCTCAGTTTCCCTTCCTGTCTGTTGAGGATGAACATGTGAGTCTTACTCAGAATAAGCTTGAAAGTGGGATCAAAGAGCAGAGGAGCAGCGAGGCTGGATCTGCTCCCTTGCAGGAGGGTATTTCTGGGTGGAAGAAGGGGCAGAAGCTTGATTTTGCTTTGCTGTGGCCTGGGGAATGGTTGTACCTGAGCAGCAGACACACGGTGGGCTCAGCTCTGCTCCCCAGCACAGGGACAGCTCCAGGCAGGACAGCAGGGAATCATGGAATGGTTTAGGTTGGAAGGGACCTGAAAGCTCCTCTTGTTCCACCCCCTGCCATGGGCAGGGACACCTCCCACGAGAGCAGGGTGCTCCAAGCCCCACCAGCCTCACTGCAGGCAGATGGGCCCTGCTGCTGCAGGACGAGGGGAGTTGGGAGCCAAACCCCCACTCACTGGTCATCCAGCCCAGCCAGGGTAGAGGATTTGGGCTCTGTGACCCTTCCTGTGTCGAAACAGCTGCTGCAGGTGGTGGTGGTGCTTGGGTGGGCTCAGCAGAGGCTCGTGGGGTGGGCTGCCCTGTGCCTGGCTCATCTCACGTGGCTGTGGTGCCCCGCAGGTGTGTGGAGGAGTACAAGCTGGCCCCGGATGGGAAGTCCTGCCTGATGCTGTCTGACATCTGCGAGGGCCCCAAGTGCCTGAAGTCGGAGGCCAAGTTCAATGACACCCTGTTCGGGGAGATGCTGCACGGCTACAACAACAGGAGCCAGCACGTCAACCAAGGACAGGTGTTCCAGATGACTTTCAGGTATGTCCTGGTTCTGCTCCCAGCTTTGGGAATATCTGGGTGGTGAGACAGCACTGATGTCCAGTGGTGCAGAGCCAGCAGCTCTGATTTGCTCATGAGGGGAAGGGAGCAAGAGGACAACAAGCATCCATGTCCTTCCCACCTGCTCATCCTCCGCCCTGGCAGCAGCACAGGACCCTCCTGGGCCAGGGTGTGTCCTGCCAGAGGGGACATGTCCAGCTGTGCTCCGTGGACCTTTCTCAGGAGTGTTGGCTCATCTCTTTCTGAGCGCTGATGTCTTTCATCTCCACGATATCCTGCGACAATGACTCGTTTGGTTGTGTGCAGTGTGAAAGAGCATTTCCTCTCCTGTGTTTTCAGCCCGTGCCAGCTGGTTTTATTCAGTGCCCCCATCACAGCGCTGGGAGGAGCTGTGGGTATAGCATGATAAATAATGTAAATGAGCTGAAGGTAAATGCCTTCACCTTGCAGGGCTCGCAGGGGAGAGCTTGCTGAATTCAGGGCTGCCAAATGAGGTATTTCATTATTTTTTCCTCAGGTCTTCTGAGTGCAGCTGTTTTGATCAAGTGTAAGCCAGGGTGGGTCTGTGAGTTTGGAAGCAGCAGCACTAATGACAGGCAGGAGAGGATCCAGCCCACATCCCACCAAGACACGGCTCTTCCCTGCCCAGCCCCTGCTGCTTTCCTGTTCAGGCACCAAGCCTCATTGCTGCCTCTGATTTTAGGTGGAGCTGTGGCTCCTCATCCCTGCTGCCCACTGAGTTTTTCCGTCTGTTTTTGCCCAGCTGAATGCAAAGCTTCCCTGGCTGTGGACTCAAGCTGAGCTCTGGCCTTCTGCTCTCGATGACAGAGGCGTTACAAGCTCCATCAGCACAGAGGTGCTGGGAAAGCCACGGCCAGCAGAGTGCTTGGAGCCAGCAGAGCTGCAGCTTTTGCTGGAAGTGAGAATTGACAGGACACAAAGGCAATTTTCCCTCTTCGCTTTCTCTCCCTCACGTTACAATTGTCAGTGGGTCCATCAGAGCAGAGCCAGGGCTGCAGGGATTAAGTTTTCCATGAGCCTGTGGGTCTAAGGGATGCTTTGTTGCTTCCAGGTGGTGAATGTATCCCCTGTCCTCGGGTCTGAATTCCATCTGGAGAGCACACAAGGATGTCTGGGGGGCTGGTTGTGGCTTCTTCAAGTCTTCCCCCGAGGGCATCCTGAGGGTGGCAGGTTTGGGCAGTACAGAGCTGGACCAGCAGCAGTTCCTGCTGGGGCTGCCCTTGGAGTAAAACACCTGAGGTGTTGGGATGGCATCTTCCAGGAGCCAAAAGGCACTCTCTGGGGCTCTGTCTGACAGGTTTTGTGGTTACAAAAGGGCTGTTAGACCTCCTTCTCAGGGCTGGCACCACTCCTGCCATGCTGGCCAGGGCACACAGTGGGGAGAAGCTTTTCCCAGCGAGAGGCTGTGCAGTGACAGCCAAGTCCTTTGTGACAACTTGCTGTCACAAACAGGGCTTTCAGTTTCTTTAGTCCCAGGTGTAAGAGCTGTGAAGGGCAGGAGCAGGCAGGTCTGAAACCAGAGCAACCTGCAAAGCCGCCCACGTGGTGCCGGCTGTAGCGTGCGATGAGGGGGCTCCGTGGAGCTCGGAGCCTGGAGGGAGGCAGCACATCTTGCTCCAGAAATGCCTCCAGCAGCCTGGAAGGTCAGCACAGCTGCCCTTTTCCCATCTGAGCGCAGGCTGGCAGCTCCAAAACACCAGGCAGTGATGAGAAGGGCTCAGCTCCCTGCTGCAGTGTCCTCCCCCGTGGCCAGGCTGCCAGGGGTGTCGGCGGGTTACGGTGTAGAAGCACCATTACATCATCTCTTAACAAGGGAAGAGAAGGAGGTTAATGGAGAAGAAATTATTAACTAAAAGATGTAATTTGCCTCTGATTTTCATAGATATTCAAGAACCTCTCTGAGCATTAAGACACCAGCTGTTAGAGAAGCCCTTAATTTGGTGCATTTGAAACATAGCAGGAAACTGCCTAATACTAGGGATTAAAAGCCTGTTTCTGCGAAGTAGGAGCAAGAACCTGCTATCAGAACAAGGGGATGAGTATTTTAGAGGGATTTATAACTGCTGAGATCCTTTAGCTATGCAGATGTGACAATCTTTTGAATAGTGTCTGCTTCCCATGTCGCCGCATCTTCAGTGTCTTTAATAAATAGGATATTCTCAATCTGCCAGGCATGTCAGCATGGGGCTGGGAGGGAGCCTTTGTGCTGGGAAGAGCTGCCTCGCACACCCTGGCCTGGGCGACACGTATCAG
Source organism: Pomatostomus ruficeps (assembly GCA_013400735.1). Classification (NCBI taxonomy): domain Eukaryota; kingdom Metazoa; phylum Chordata; class Aves; order Passeriformes; family Timaliidae; genus Pomatostomus; species Pomatostomus ruficeps. Next base: position 28,568 of record VYZT01019221.1, on the reverse strand, counting down.
TTACTGCAGAATTTCCATCCCCTGAGTGTCAGCAGGGTCTCTTTGCCACCTAAGGGGCTGCAGCACTGATTAATTAGAGTCTCTGCCCTTCTGGTGGCTGCAGAGTGGGCCAGGTTGGAAGGAACCATTTTGGATCATCTGTTCCCATTGGAGAACAGCACAGCACAGGATTGCATCCAGGCAGTTCTTGAATAATCCAGTGAGGGAGACTCCACACCCTCTCTGGGCAATCTGTTCCAGTGCTTGGTCACTGGACAGTGAAGAAATTCTTCCTCATGTTCACATGGAACTTCCTAGACATCAGTTTCTGCCCATTGTCTCTTGTCCCCTTGCTGGGCACCACTGAGTAGAGCCTGGTCCATCCTCTTGGTGCCCTCCTGGCCGTGCCCGGCACACCTCTGGGATGTGTCAGGTGTAGCAATGAAGGCTTTGTTGTGTCTGAGCAGCTGGACAGGCTGGGGACATGCAGTGGGTACCCTCAGGATGCAGAGCACAGATGGATGTGAAGATGCAGCACAGCTTGGGAGGTCCCAGACCTCAGACCAACGCGTGGTTTCTGTCAGTGCTGCCTCAGATTTTGGTTTTCCCCTTTAATAGATGTCCTCTTATCCAAGGGGCTCAGGCCTTTATGCAAGGACTGCTGTTGTGTGACTGAGGAGGTTGGAATAGCCAGGGGAGGGGTGGAAGAAGCAGGTGCTGGGTGCTGAAACCAGTGTGCCCCCAGCAGGGCTGGGCAGCAGCCAGGCTGGTTCGTGCTGTGTGCTCCACACGTACCCCGGCACTGATGGAACACCTCGCTGCCTTGCCAGAGCCTGTCCCTGCTCACAGGGCCCCTCGTGCTGGTGCCAAGGACCCTTTTCCCCATCCATCAGTGGCAATGAAGCCACAGCCCAGCAGGATGTGAGCACCGCAGCATCCCTGCAGCTCTGCTCCAGCTGTTAGGAGCTCTGTGGGCAGCTTCTTCTGTACTCAGGTGGCTTAATTACCACTAATTATTTCTGTGGAGGTTGGGGTGCTCAATTGCACTGTTGGACATGCCAGCATCAAGGTTCCTGCTCGGAGGAGCGCGCCATGGTATCGCTGCTGCTGCTGCTGCTTTGTTGCTGGGATTTAAATCAGAGCTCTCCTCCAGTGATGCTTCTCCCGTGCAGTCCCTCGTGGGCACTTTGGGAGGGGATTGAAGAGGGATCTTCCATCACTCACCAGAAGCCTCCCTTGGTTCTTCCACTGCTGAGCCAAAAGCACCTTCACGGTCTTCTTCTGGGCACGCCTCTCCTTTCTTTAGAAAAGGTTCTTCCCGTTGGCAGCATGCTCTGTGGGGTTAATAAGTAGATGGGACTGGAGCTGATCTATTCCAGTCACACCTCCTGGTCTAGCTGGGAGGCTCAGCAATGGATGCAGCTCACTAAAGACTAGATTAGAGCGATTTTCCCCGTTACCTCATGGTGGGGCAGAGCCTGAACCCTCTGCCGTTCCCAAATCACTGAGGAATTATTTTCCAAATGGGTTGTTTGTTCGTTCTTTATCTGTTTTTGTGCCGTCTCTTTGCCATGAGGGAATAGATATTTTTGTTTAAAAGCTGTTTGCAGTTTCAGACTGTTGCTTTTATGCCATTAATATGGAGAAATCCCAAAATACTGCACATGGAGCTAGCTTTACTTGCTGGATTGTTGCTGCATGGCAAAAGGGATGCCAGGGCAGTGCATGGCAGAGCATTCCCTGGGAGCAGCTGCCTGCCCTTACCAGAGCCCCTTCCCTTCCCTGGCTCTGGCTCTCATCCTGTCTCTTGCTCCAGCTTGGCAAAGCCCCAGGACACAGGAAGACCCCTACAGCCCCTGTTTGATTCCTCCCAGCAGAGATGCAGCGAGTCCAGGGAGTTTCGAGGTGTTGAGGGCAGATAAGGAGCCAGAATGGTTTGGTGGCTGCAGGGAGCGAGAGCATTCATGTCGGTGCTCCCTCCCTGCTGAGCACCAGGTGGTTTCCCTGCTCCATATCCAGGCAGGGTGGCTTTGGAGGGTCCAGGGCTGCTGTGCTGAGCGCCTTCCAGCAACTTGGAATCGCCCTTCCCTCTGCAGCTTGGTCCTTGGAGGATACTGTTCCCCCCATTCCTACTTACAAAAGAGGGCTGCTGCTTCGTTCCAGCCTCGGGGAAGGGAAAGGGCGGGTTGGAGGTGGTGCTGAGCACAGCCCGGGGTGTCGGGGGTGCTGCAGGGAGGGATGGGCACTGCCTCCACACCCCTCCGTCCGTGCTGTCAGGTCACTGAGCTGATGTGAGGAGTTACCATAATATCAATGGGCAGTTTGGCAAGTTAATTTTAAATCTGTCTCTTCTTTCCCTTGGTGCTTCTCACCCCTTGATAAACCAGCACGGTGGCAGCGGGGTGAGCTGGGAGCTCAGTGCCATCCCTGCCAGGGCTGTTTGGGAAACATCTCCACCCATCCATTGCTCACCTGGTGCCCTCCCGGCCATGGGTGCTGCCAGGGGCTGGGATGGGGGCTCAGCTGGGTACAGCATCACATCTGGGTGTGAGAGGCTGCAGGGGCTTTGCTGGTGCCCCTGGCTTGGAGCTCACGGGCCAGCCCTGGCAGGGACACCCTGCTTCCCCCTCAGTGACACAAATGCAGTGTCTGTAAGTGGTTAAATTAATGCCATTGTTTTTTCCCGTATTTTTCTCCCTCTCTTGGAAACCTCCAAGCGCAGGAGTTATAATTGTGCTGTTTATTATTCCCGTGCCGGCGAGCCCGGCGCCAGCCAGTGCACCAGTGCCTTGTTTACCTATTACCCTTCAGGCCGGGATAATGGATGGATCTCTTTTCCAGTGGCTGCCTTCCATTTCATTCATCTTTTTATTGTTTGTTGCTGCAGTTCTATTACCTGTTCACAACTTTGAAGCCTCAGACACACTCGTTGGAAGCAATGAAGTCTTTCCAAGCCAGGCTAACGCCTCATGCCGTGGTCCTGGGTAGCAGCTGAGGGGTCGTTGGGAGTTTAGCAGCTCTGTGGACACTGAATCTGCTGTGGGATGTTGCAGAGCCCACAGCAGGCTGCATACAGACATACACTGTGTATTTCGAGCACATCTTCACTGGCCAGACTCAACAGTGAGGTCTTTTTCCAATCCAGTGTATAAATGACTAATGCAATTAGCACAGCATTCCATCAGTTAGGTCACTGTTACGTCCCATTTCATTGGAAAGTTCTCATCCCACCAAAAAGGATGATGGATTGTGTGGCTTTGAACTGGTGTTGCCCAGTCTGCAGCCACGTGCTTCTGCAGCAGTTTGGGAGCATTTTTTATTCTAGAAAAACAGAAGCAGCTGTAGTGTCAGACAGTGCAGGGGTCCAGGGTGGGAGAGATGCTTTGTAACAGAGGTTGTTCAAACACTAGAGGTTCCCAGAGTGGTTCTACACCAGGTGCAGGTAGGATTTAGGGAATGGGCTGTCACATCCTTGGTGAACATGGACATGGTCATCGCAGCCACCGCTTGCTCCTGCTGCTTCATCCCAGCTCCAGATGCAGCTCTGAGCTGCTCCATTTCATTCCTGTCTGTGCAAGCAGCAGGATAACCTCACAGAGAGTCAGTCCCTGCAGTTTGGCCATTGTCTGTGAGACCCCCACTGCTCCCAGCATGGGCCTCAGCCCTGGGGAGAAGGAGAAGGAGGAAGAGGGACGGCCACAGTGGAAGCTGCCACTGCAGCCAGAGCCCCAAACCAATTGTACATCCATGATTGTGAGATCCAGATTAGGAAGAAGTTCCTCAATCAGAGGGTGGGGAGGCCCTGGCACAAGGTACCCAGAGAAGCTGTGGCTGCCCCTGAATCCCTGGAAATGTCCAAGGCCAGGTTGGACGGGGCTTGGAGCAGCCTGGGATAGTGGAAGGTGTCCCTGGCCATGGCAGGAGCTGGTAGGCTCTTGCAGACCCCAGCACAGTCCAGAGCCAAGGCACTGCTGGCAGCACCCACTGGAGCTGATGGAATGTCACCCACAGGCTGGCCCAGGGACCGGAACTTCCCTTTCCCTGGCAGTGGAGCTGCTGCCTCTGCAGCGAGGGATGCCAGGGAGCTGTTCCTCCCCCGGCACCCCTGCTCCCCACTCCCCCAGCCCCGGCAGCGCCGGTGCCTGCGCAGATGTTTGTATTCTCTGCAGCTGATGAAAATATTCATTATCTTGTTAGCGGCTGCTGCGGCGGGGGAAGCGCAGATTTGCATTCCCACAGCTGATCCCGCAGTGCACACGGAGCTGCCACGCAGCAGCACTAATTGGGCAGTGCCCAGGCAGGGAGCTGTCCCTCCTGCCCTGTTCGCTGCCACACGGATGCCCACGAGGATGGCAGGGACCAGTGCCAGGGCCATGGAGGACAGGAGGAAGGTGGGAGAGGGGTGTGGAGGAAGGCAGAGGGCACTGGGGCTTGCTCTGTGTGTCAGGTGGGTTGGGAGGCAGTGAGGAGCAGTGCTGGGCCCTGGGCAGGGCAGGAGCAGCCAGGGGGATTCCAGTCTGGGAACGCTGCTGGGGTGTCGGTGTGAGTATGGGAGGGCTGTGTCTCCTGGCTCTGGATGGGAGGTGCAGGGTCTGGGGGAATGCTCGTCCCCTGGGAAGGTGGGCCGGGATATGGGCTCTTCCTGCCCTGCCTTGGCCAGCCTGTGGCCCTCAGGAAACACTCATGTCCCCTGACCCCTGTCCCCACACAGCTCTGGGGGGTTCCCTGAGGTCTTCTGAGTCCACCTTGTCCAAAGTTGACAGTGACACCCATAAGGGTTTGGGAGAGAGGCCACCGGTGTGCCCAGGTGACCCAAAAGATCAGCGGCATCTGGGCTTGTACCAGCAGCAGTGTGGTCAGCAGGAGCAGGGCAGTGACTGTCCCTCTGTACTCAGTACTGGTGAGGGGCCCCTCACAGTGAGAAGGACATTGATGTGCTGGAGCGTGTCCAGAGAAGGGAATGGAACAGGGGAAGGTTCTGGAGCCCGAGTCCATGAGGAGCAGCTGAGGAAGGTGGGGGTGTTTAGCCTGGAGAAAAGGAGGTTCAAGGGGACACACTGAGAGGTTGATCTCTTCTCCCAGGTGACAAGCAGTAGGACAAGATGAAACAGTCTCAGGTTGCCCCAGGTGATGTTCATACTGGATATTTGAGTAAGTTCTTGACCAAAAGTGGTGTCAAACCCTGGCACAGACTGCTCAGGTCAGTGGTGAAGTTACAGCATCCTTGGAGGGATTCAAAAGCCTTGTGGATGTCGCATCTGGGGACATGGTTTAGTGATGCCCTTGGCAGTGCTGGGTTAATTGTTTGACTCAGTTGTCTTAAAGGTCTTCTCCAACCCAAATAATTCTCTGATTCTATGGACAGGAGAGGAGGGGTGAGAGGTTGGCGCTGGGTACTTGCAGAACTGAGAGCTGGGCTCTGCTCCCCTCCTGGGTTTGGCAGAGATGTGGTGATCCAAGTGCCACCCCTCCTTGTCACTGCTCCCTTCATGGTGCCCGGCACTGCCAAGCCTGCCTTCAGTTTCCCAAGCTCCTGTGGCACCCAGGAGTTTTCCCCTTTCCCTGGGCTGTGGGGAACAGTCTGTGGGATGGCCTCGCTGACCTGCTGGCCTTTCTCATCTCCAACTTTTATGATATTAATTATAGCTGGTGTTACTGCACAGTTAATCTGCGTTATTAAGAGATGCGGTGGAGATTGGTTTTATAATAACAGCTCAGATTTATGGAGTATCTTTCATCCCCGGGGGTCCTTATTGGCTTTATAGCCTTGCAGAGAGGAATTGGTGCTTCTTCCTTCCTCATCTCACAAGGGCTGCAGCTGCTCCTGGGCCATGGGAGCTCTGCACCCACTCGGGACACATGAAAATAAGGGTAGGTTCAGCTGAAAAGCAAGAGGAGAGTGAGACAGGAGGGTTTGAGGCAGTAAATTGTGATCACATGGCTTTGGGATGTGATAGCAGCATTTTTCTGTCGTTGTGTGGGCACTGTGCTGGTCCCTGTTAGCTGGGTTGTGGTTTGTGCTGCTCACACCACAGGGCTGCTTCAGTGTCACCTCCAGGGACAAGGCTGACATTCAGCAGCCCGTCACTGCCCTTCCTTGCTAGTGCAAGCACTGGTTGATGGAGATTCCCCATCCGAGGACTAAATCAGCTTGACATTGACTTAGCAATGCGAATCCTTGCTCCAGGCGATGCAGTCAGGAGCAGTCACCAGCGTGGGGGTATCTGAGCGCTCCACAGCTCTGCCAGCTGTCGAGCCATACCTGCTTCCGAGGTAGCAGCAGGGCTTGGATGCCGTCCTCAGTGCAGCAGAAATTCTTGTCTTCCTCTTTCCCGTCCCAAGCATTCTCTCCAGCGGTGGAGGATTTGCTGTTCTGCCCATTGCAGTGTAGCTCGTGACTGCATAAACCTGAAAGCCAGTGCTGGGTTTGGGCTTGGGCCCCAGCAGTTGTACCCAGTGTCCTGTAAGTGGTGGACGAGGGATGCTGGGAGCCCTCTTGTCCCCTGGGGTGTAATCCAGATCTGCTAAATCTTCCACTGCACCTGGTTCCTGGGCAGTGTGACCTGGTTTGGATGCTCTGTGCAGAGGAAAGCTGGAGCAGGTGGTGGGAACAGGCCCAGCATCCCTCGCCCTCCTCACCGTGCTCATTGCTGTTGTGCTCTCCCCCTGCCTGGGCTGCAGGAGGGGTCACCCATGGGCTGCTGCCTTCAATACAATGCCCTGGAGAGGAACGCTGGAGGTGTTTGTGCTGGTTCATTTCTCCCCAGCATGGACTGGAGGAGCCCAGCACAGGCAGAACAGCCTGCGTGCCCGGCCCCAGCCTCCCAGGGAACGCTGCCACTCGCCATCTGTGCCCGCGCCCGTGGGCAGCAGGCAAACATCTGGAAGGTGTGGCAGCACTGCCACTTGTCATCAGGCAACCGGGCTGCGATGGCCGCAGAGCTGGGAGGAGGGAAGGAACATGGGAAGGGCCCCGAGGCACCTCGGTGTGCCCAGGAGTGGGGCTTGGCTCCTGGCACCGCAGTTCCCTTGGAGGATGGCAGGGGTGAGGTCGATACAGGTGCTGCCACCCCGCCCCATGCATTGTTTTGTGGTTCTGTAATTAACTTCACACACAGAAACACAACTCTGCAGATGCAGTGGCAAATCCCAGCTAATTCTCCGTATGCTCTGGCTGCGTTACAGTGCTGTGCTTATGGAAGCGTCCCCTGCCTGGGCACTGCCTGTCCCTGTCCCTGTGGGACACCAGGCTGGCCATGGTCCGTGCTGGCAGAGTCATGGGCTGGCCAAGCATCCTGCGTGGACACCTCGGGCAGGCACTGGGGACACCCCAGGCTTGGGATGGTGGCACAGGGATGCTGGCACAGCTGGAGCCTGCACTGGCACACGGGAAGTCTGGTGTGGAGGGGAAGTGGGAGCTTTAACTGCACTGAAATGACATTGTCGAAGTGCCAGCATATGAAATGTGTGGTGGTATTGCAGCCCTGCCATTGCCTGTGGCTGTTTTTCTTCTGCTTCTAATGACTAATAGAGAGAAGACAAAACAATTTCTATTAGTTTCTCCCACGCCGCAGTGGGTTTCTTATTTTCCAAACCTCATTAGAGTTTGTAATACCATGGTGGTAGTCAAGAGCAGTCCGAGTCACCCTGGGGGGAGAGAGGAACTGAAGAGATATGATGTGCAGCCCAGTATTAACACTGCTCCTGGCTCATTTCCAAGGTCCCTCCTGATTCCTTTCCAAACCCTTACGCCTTATCTTCATCTTAAAGGTTAACGATGAAGCTTAGGAGAGGGGCAAAAAAACCAAAATGTTTAAGACCTCAAATTGTTAAAGAGAATGGATGTGTGTGCTGAGTGGAGAGCTGGGTCTGCATTTACATTGGAAAGGCAAATATTAATATTAAAAGGCTGTGCTTGTGCTTCCCAGGGCACCACAGCTGGGGTGTGGGTTTCTCTGCAAAACTGGGGCTGCTGGTGCACAGAGAAGCCATTGGCTGCAGGATGCTGTGCCCAAATCCCAGAGGAACTGGGTGCAAGTCAGGCAGTAGCCTCCTTGGGAAGCCCCAGCAGGCAGTGCTGGCTCCTCTGGAGTCAGTGGGAGTTTTTTGCGTGTGTTGCCCGTTACAAACAATGCCAAGGAAAGCGCCAGGCATGGAACTGCTGGAGCTGCACTTGGGAAACGATTGCAAACAGCACCCAAACAACCTGTGGGAGAGGATCTGCAGCCTTGGCTCAGCTCAGTGCTGGAATCAGCACCCACAGGATGTGTCCAGCCTGGCTCTGGCTCTCTCAGCATGGACAAATCATTCCCACAGGGAAACTGCGCCCAGCTCATCTCACAGTGGCCACAGCCTGGTGGGCAGGAGTTTCATGAGCTGCTCCAGGAGGTCTGTCTGTCGTCTTCTCCATCAAACTGTAAAAGGGATGGAAGTTGCTGAACTTACAGAGGCTGACAAGGTCAGAGCCTTCAGCTGTCAGTGACGGCAGAGCTAATGGAGGGAGACACCTTGAAGAGCAGATACGTGAAGCAAGGCATGGATCCCCTGACAGACACTGAGCAGCTCCAGCCCTTGGCAGATGAGCAGATTTTTCTCCATCCACAGGTGTTGGGCATTCCCCAGACCTTCCACTCAAGGAGGGATGGCACACAGCCCAGATGTGTCATGGTGGCCCTGCCACCAGGTTCTAGGCTCAGGACAAGGCTGCTGAACCACTGAGAGTGGTGAGGCCCTGGCACAGAGAAGCTGTGGCTGCTCCATCCCTGGAAGTGTCCAAGGCCAGGCTGGATGGGGCTTGGAGCAGCCTGGGACAGTGGAAAGTGCCCTTGGCCGTGGCAGGAGGTGGCACAAGATGAGCTTTAAAGTCCATTGCATGTGTTGGAATCACAAATCTGTGGTCCTGTGATTCCTTTCCTTTTCTCCAGCCATGGGTGTTTGTGACTGTTGCTCACAGCTTCTCTAGCTCTCCTCTCCTTGCAAATTCCTTTGTGTTTCCTTTAGAAGTGGCTTCAGGAGAGGATGCACTTTTTCTCCGTGATGGTGAACCATGAACCTCATGTTCACTCTCAGTGCCGCAGTGGAGGGCACCACTGGCTGAGCTTCCTTCAGTGCTCGGCGGCGTGGCTGGGACTGTGTGGCCTAGAGGAGGGCTGTGTTATTTGGGGGATGTTTGGAGATGGTCTGTGGGAGAATCAGGTTCAGTGCTGGCAGAGCACAGTGCTGACGGGAATGGGCACAGGAGGTCCCAGCCCCTGGAGGGTTTGGGCACGGGAGCTCCCAGCCCTGTGGAGGGTTTGGGCACAGGAGCTCCCAGCCCCTGGAGGGTTTTGGGGCTCAGCCTGGGGGTGTGTGGAGGGGATGGTGCTGAGCAGCAGCCATGCAGACACCTCACACCAGGGCTTCCTGCAGGCACTGCAGCCCCAGCGCTGGTGATTTACCTCCTGAAACGCCTCAATTTAAATGCTAATTCTCCCTGAACCGGGGGTAAGGCAGCTATTGGATATTGTCAGGCTGTTTATTGCTGGCACTGAAGTGGGACATGCTGGGGACGTGGAGGGATGAGCAGCACAGGGACAGGTCCCACCCACAGCATCGGAGGGATGCTGTTGGTGCTCTCCTTTTTCCCTGCAGCCTGGTCCAACCACACTTCATTGCAAACAGGGGTTAAGGCTGAGAGCTGGGAAGCTGAAGGGGCTCCAGAATCTGGCAAAACCCAACTCTTTTATCCTGCCTTCTTCTGCAGGAGTGTGGCCTCGCTGAAATTAATGCTCACTAAATTTGGAGTAAGTAACTGCTGCTTCAGAGAGTTTGCATTAAACCTTTATAATTCACCAGTGCCTGAGGTCATGGAGACGTGCTGGGTGAGATTTACAGTGTGCTTACCTTCTCTTAAGTGGCTGTGGCAACAGGACACCCTCTTTTCTGTTTCCCAGTGAGTCCAGATCAATTTTTTTTTGGTGACGACAAGCTAAAAGGAAGCTATTTCTCAAAGTCGCCGTGTCGGGCTGGGCTTTGCTGATCTTGCAGCCACCCCAGCAGGCAGCTTCTCCAAGGGAAATTTGGGTGAAAAGCTGGCACTAAATAACCTCAAATCCATCGTGTTCTCCCCGAGCCATTGTGGGACAGAAACAAGTAAGATTAATAACTAATTCTTCACCAGAGCAGGCGTCCTCTCAGACTTGCATAGCAGAAAGGGCGGCCCTGGCGTAGGCACTGTGCTGAACATAAGCTTGCTGGATGATAATGTGATTAACATTTGTAGCTGTGCTGGCTCAGATAAGGGTAATTAAATCTCATGCTTCAGGGCATAAGCTAATCACTTGTGGGGTCATTCTATATATATAATATATACGTATTTACCCCTTCATGAATATACTTGTCCAGGTGCTGTGGTGCACGGTGTGCACCCACTGTCAGCGATGGGTGGAGGCAGGAAGCCCCATTCCAATGCTTGGAATTTGCAGTGGGAGTCTCACAGCTGCAAGGAAGGTCTCCAAAAGGGTTGGTTTGCAGATTCCATCCTCAAGACCATGTCCTGTGGGAGCAGAGTGCCAAGGGAGGAAGCCACAGCTGACTGAGCTAGGGAGGAGCTTCCTTCACCCAGCGGTGTTGCTAACAGGAGAGTGAAATGCATGTCAGTCACCAGCTGATCCTTCCCTGCTGCAGCCCAGATTCCCACTGCCAGCTTGGCTCTGGCTTTGAGCGTCTCAGCAAGGAGATGTGGTGCCCCAGGTCAGCAGCACCGTGCCATGGCGCAGGATCCAGCAGCCATGGCCCAGTCCTGGAAGAGCACAGCACTGCAGCTGTGCATTCCCCAGTGCCTGCACTGAGCTCTCCTGCTTCCCCCAAACCCCATTTTGCCCTGGGTCCTTTCTGGAGGCCTCCCATGGGCTATGTGAGCTGTTGCCAGCGCTGCGGAGCACAGCAATGCAGCCCCAGTGCTGCACCACGGCTCTACTGCACGACCTTGGTTGTGTTATTAAAGGTCACAGTCCCCGAAAACAGGGACTTGTGTGTCTGGTTTCAGGAGGGCAGTGGCACAGCAGGCTCTTCCTGCCTGTGCCCTGCTCCTGGTAGCTGAGCAGCTGCTAATTGCTGTCACCCCACCAGCACCCCGAGCTGTGGGAGCTGCTGTCAGTTGTCTGTGTCACCCCAGGCAATGAGTGCCTTGTAGGACTCGGCCGAGGATACACCAAGTGTCCATCAAAGCCAGGATTTTGAGCTCAGTTTAATCCAGGAGACTGCCTCCCTCCCCGGCCCACCCTGCCAGTATCCGAGCTCGCTAAAGCCGTTGGCCATTTGACCTTTCCCAGCAGCAGTCTCGTTTATATGGAATCAGTTCCCTCCAAGGCAGGCACGTGCTCTGGGTCAGATGCTGCTGGGAGAAGCTGCATTTCCTCGTGTAGTGACTCAGTATCTACAAAACGCCTTGGGAGATGCTCGGATCCCCAGCAGGAGAGCGCTGTGCCAGAGAGTGGATTCCGTGCGCATCACGCTGGAGAGAGCAGCGTGCTCACCGCTCCAGTGAGTCCTGGGCAGCTGTTCCACTGGGGAGATGCCAGGGCAGAACAAGAGGCACAGGAGTGTGTTGTGGGGCTGGCAGGTTTGTCTGGCTCCTGCCTGATCCCATTGGCATGACCCTGTGAACCCCACAGCTGGCCCTGCACCCGTGCAGAGGTCTCGGTGGCTCGGCCATGCCCCAGCTGGAGGCACGTGTGGCAGCACGTGCATGGGGATGCTGTCACATCCCTCCCCTCCTCCGTGTCCCTGCCCCCTGCACAGAGCCCAGTGGCTTTGATCAGAGCTTCCAGAGAGCAAACATGTCTGGCAGGAGCTCTTTTTTGTGCCTCCACAGCAAGCGGCATGCAAGCCACAGGGTTATTAAAAAGGCCCCGTGGAAGAGGAGCTGCAGCCCTCTGCCGGCTGCGGATCTGTGGAATGCTGTGCCCTGGACACCCCCCAGCAGCAGCGTCCCCTGCCTGGCATGTCCCCATCACCATCCTGCCCCTGCAGAGGCCGTGAGGACTCTGCAGACGGACTGGGCTGTGTCCAGACCCTCTGCCCCTGCATGGCTTTGGCTCATCCCTGCCTTGGGATGGCAGGAAGCAGGGGGCGAGAGCTGGGAAGAACTGGAAGAGATGCAGGAAGGGTTTGGGAGCAAAAATGCATCATGGAAGTGCTCCTGAAATCCTGCCTTGCACTGCTGCTCCCTCCCGTCATGGAAGCACGTTGTGGGCACGTGCTGATGTGTGTGCCCACTCCTTGGCTCCCACTTGCCCCTGGTTTTTCCTTGGCCTTTGGAGTGTAGAACAGTTGAAGAAATGGATTACAAGAGTGGTTCTGCAGAGTGTGGCTGTTCAGTAAATACCTTCTCAGAGAGGCAGCAGCTGCTGTGTGCAGGTCCCCTCATGCCTCAGCTTCTCCCTCCTGAGCTGCCCAGGCATGGAACGCCGGCCCCCGAGGCTGTCCTGCCTCATGGATGAGCCATGATGTGCTCAGCACAGCTGTTTTACAGGCTCATGGCACAGGTGGGTGTTGCTGAGAGGGCCCAGGTGGGGCAGGAGGAGATGCTGCCTCTTTCTATCTCCTCTGCCCCGTGTCAGGGTGCAGGGTGCTGGATGAACATCAGCTTCTGGCATCTGCCATGCTGTGTCTTGGTATCTCCTGGGGGACAGCACTTGGGAAGGTCCCACCAGCCTCCTCCTGGCCATGCCCTCCTGTGCTTCTCAGAGGTGGGATATGGGGCTGGGCAGGCAGTGACCCTCCTGGCCCCTGTGCTCACCCCTGGTGCGGGATGGGGGGCTGGCCTGTCAGGAAAGGGACAGTCCCCCCACTCCAGGATGGTAGGCAGGCTCAGTGCAGCTGCATCCCGCTTTCCTGGTGCAGCATCCCACTTCTCCATGGCTCTGGGATTTGGCAGCGCTGATGTTTTCCCTTTTCTGCTGAGGCAGAGCAGCAGAGACACCAACATGCTTCTCCCCCTGTTCCCTACCGACTTGCCTAATTTTGCAGCCCTGTTTCCCACCACCCACACGGCTCCCGGCTCCGGCAGTAATTGCAGTTCCCCGTTTGGAATTGCTGTGACAGCAAAGGGCTCGGAGCAGCAGAACGCTCCGCCATGGGGATCTTGTGCCCTGCGGGATCAATCGGAGATTTGTGAGCACGCTGTGAGTGAGAGGCTTTTCCCCTCTGACAAATAAAACACTTTTCCCTCTTTGCACTGAGGCAGTGCAGAAAGTGAAGCTCCTGAGACGCAATCAGGTGCTGGTGGCTCTGAAATGGGGGTGTAGCATGGGGCAGGCTGTCTGTGCAGCCAGGGAACCAGGGAATGGTTTGGGGTGGAAAGGACCTTAAAGATCATCTCGTCTCAACCTTCCTGCTATAGGCAGGGACACCTTCCATGAGACCATATTGCTCAAAGACCCATCCAGTCTGGCCTTGGACACTTCCTGTGCCCCACTCGTGTGTCCCCACCTGCAGATATTCATCCCTGTGCTACTCTCCTGCCTTGGGGCTGGAAACATCCCCAGGCAGGCTGCACAGGGCTATGGCTTCCTGCTCACCTCTGGTGCAGGTTGCAGTGGCCACATCTTGGCCCCAGTGCAAGGGAGGACCCCAGGGAAGTGTCCCCTGACCTCAGCATCTCGCTGTGCTGGGACCCGTGGAGGTGGCCAGAGTGTCCCCGGTTACGAGGTGACCACAGGATGATGGATCATTCCCCAGAGACAGGCTATGGGGAGTAAAACCAGGGAAGGTGAGCAAAATCGGCAGCTGTTTAAAAGAAAATCTATTCCAAAAAATGCAGCTGGGGCAGGCGGTGCCAGCTTGCACCTCCCCCAAGCTCCTGGGGCTGACCTGATTTTGCAGGAACCTCCCTTTCTTCTGCTCTGCTGCCCTTTTGTCTCCACAGCCGGAGGATGCGAAGCCTCCTGGCCTATATTTTGGCTCTAAGATCAATATTTAAAATCCCCCCTCCTGTTTCCTCGGCGCAGGCGCGAGGCATTTCGCTTACCGGGGGAAGCTCGTCTCCCAGAGACCTGTCTGTTCACCATTTCAAATAATTTCCCTGGTACCGTTGTTCTAGAAACAATTCATTAGGGGCCTATTATACAATGTTATACCTGCCAAGGTTAGAAAAGATCCTGCATGTGTGGTAAAATTGCACTGTGAGCCGTGCACGAGAGTGGGGGTTTTTGTGTCTGTCTGTAAAATGTACTTTTTCTGCCTTTTGGAGAGCAAGTCACTGGGGGGTGAAAATTGTGGAGGTGATGATGCTGCCTGTGGTGGGGAGCCCCAGCAGCGCTTGGTCACTGTCCGTATGAAGATGCTGCAGGTGTGGAAAGGGGCAGTTTTGGGGTGTAGCAGCCATTCGTCTTTCCTTGCCCCTCTCCAGGGACTCACTCTGAAGATCTGGGCCAAACGCAGTGGCCGGGTCCCCAGGCTGAGAGCAGTTCCACACTTTCAGAGTGCTAATGGAGCTGTGGTCCCTGGGGAGCTCATTAAGCATCACCTCGGAGGGCTGCACAGCCAGGGCTGGCTGGTGGGGAGGCTGCAAACCCCATTCCCTGGTCGGGCTCCTGCTCGAGGAGACGTCCCCCGCCCTGCTGAGCCGCCTGTCCCCGTGCCACCAGGGCGGCCCAGCCTCACTGCCCGGCCGTGCCCTGCATCGTTGCTTTGCAGTTGTCTTTTTCTCTCTGCAGGGAGAATAACTTCATCAAGGACTTCCCCCAGCTGGCCGACGGCCTCCTGGTGATCCCGCTGCCCGTGGAGGAGCAGTGCCGGGGCGTCCTCTCGGAGCCCCTTCCTGATCTGCAGCTTCTCACGGGTACGAGCTGCCCTGGGTTCAGCGTCCCTGGGGAGGGCACAGGAGGAGTGACCCCTTCTCCCACCCAGGATCCCAGTGTGGTTCCTGAGGGGTATCATCACCCCTTTTGTGCCACCCTTCCTGAGTGCCTGGGGCAGAAACAATCTGAGGGATGTGTGAGTCCATCCCAGCAGCATCTCCATCCCTGTGAGCTCCTGGCAGCCACAGCCACCCCTGTGCTGGTCCTGCCAGAAGTCCAGGGACCCCATGGCATCGCCACTGTAGTTTCCAGCTCTCCCACCACCCATTCCTCATCCCTGTGGACCCCATGGCATCCCCACTGTGATTTCCAGCTCTCCCACCACCCATTCCTCACCGCTCCAGCAATGCAGCGAGGGGGCAACATTAAGCTTTCCCCAGAGCAAGGTCAGCAGCGTCACCCATGTCCTCTTTCTCTGCAGGGGACATCAAGTACGATGAGGCCATGGGCTACCCCATGGTGCAGCACTGGCGGGTCAGGAGCAACCTCTACAGGGTGAAGCTCAGCTCCATCACCCTCTCTGCAGGTGAGGGATTCCAGGGGCAGGGAGATGTGTGTCTGCCTGGGTGGGGGGTGATTTTCTGCCCCAGGGATCCCACTGACATCTGCCATGTCCGTGCTCTGTTCCCAGCACTGCTGCAGAGGCAGGCAGGGAGATTTCCCTCCTTTTTTACAGGGGGGAACTGAGGCAGGGAGTTTGTGCAGCAAGAGGTGAGGTCAGAGCCAGGAGGAAGCCAGTGAGCAAGGCTGGCAGGGAGGATTTGTTTTGGGGTGGCTGTGTATACGTGTGTGTACAAAAGCCAGTCAGTCCCTTAAAAAAGATGGTTTCAAAAAGAACCAAAGCACTTGGAAAAGCAGGTCACATAAAGCACGGAGTCACAGATGAAGAAGGGGTGGGTGGGAGGATCCTGCAAATGTCAAAACATTTCACTGCCACGTTTTTATAGCTACATATTTTGTTTCAGAAATGCTGAAACATTTTGTTGCGACCTGAAATGTTTTGCCTTTTCATTTCAAAATAGCACTTTTTATTTTAAAATCAACGAGTTTTTAAATGGAGAGAGAAGGAAAAAAAAGATTTAGTGCTAACAGGCTGCACAGTCCCAAAACGAAATAACCTGCTCGGAGCTGAAAAAAATACGTGGGTTCAGCTCAAAATGCATTCTTCTGACTTTTTTATTAAACCAGCCTTCTCTTTCAATAAACCAACCAACCAACCAGCCAGATAATTTCATTTTGGTGACAGTTATGACGTATTTTTTTGCAGTATGTTTTCCGTTCCACCGCTGAACCAAAACAGAGCTTTCAGCCAGCTCCAAGTGGTGCTGAGGTGCTGTGAAGTCACTGGTGTCTCCAGGGTATTTCACCTCCAGAGAACAGCGAGGGTCCATGTCCTTGTCCCATGCTAGAGGTCCCTGCTGTCCATATGGATGTTGCTCAAGTGATGCCCTGACCTTTGCACACCCACAGAGCTGCCACCAGCCTGGCCCTGTGTGTCCCTCTGGGCTGGCTCCAACTTCCCTAAAAATAGTTACCAGTTGTGCTGGGTGTTTGCACAATGGATGGAACATCTCTGGTTATGGATCCAGCCAAGCAAAGGCCAAGCACAACCTCTGGGGACAGCGTTAACGTTGTGCCAGTAGCCTGAAGAAGAGAGTGGAGCTGGCAAGGACGGAGTGTGTGTGTGTGTGTGCACATGTGTTCACATGCACAGCCCTGTAAAATGATCTGAGAAGTCTCTTAGGGAGAGGAACCGTAGAAGGAAGTCAGAGCCACAGCTTGGGGTAATAACAGGTTTGTGGATTCCAAAGGATCAGGTGGAAGCAAAGGTTGAAGAACTGCACCCATGTGGGGCCTTGTGTGACCTGAGCAGGAACCTCTGGGGCTCCTTGCCCTGGGCTGTGGCTGCCAGCCCTGCCTGGCCGACCTGCCCACCCCCTGCCTCCCTCCCACAGGCTTTGCAAACATCCTGAAGATCCTGAACAAGGACAGCAGCCGGGAGGAGCTGCTCTCCTTCATCCAGCAGTTTGGCTCCCACTACATCGCGGAGGCGCTGTACGGCTCCGAGTTCAGCTGCACCATCCACTTCCCCAGCAAGAAGGTCCAGCAGCAGCTCTGGCTCCAGTACCAGAAAGGTGAGGAGGGCAATGGGACTGGGCAGGGACACAAACAGGGGGTGCTGTGTGCTGGTTTCCATCCATCGCTGTGTACACAATCACCACGCTGACTAGCGGGCTCAGGCAGGGGGTTTGTCCCAAACTGAGTGCCCAGTGTCAGGGGGCACACGTCACTGGCAGCCTCCCTGAGCCCCCCTGCCTGCTCCTGCCCTTCAGCTTCCACACTCTGGCTCCATCCTTGCCCAGGGTGACCCCCTTCCCCACGCTGGCCCTGGCGTGCAGGGGGTCAGCTGATGGAGATGTGCCATAAATGAGCTGTCTCAGAATGGCTTTGTTTTATTGCTTGTGACAATGACAGTCTTTAAGGAAGTGCATTAAATCAATAGCAGACTCATTGTGCTACACTATAAATAACGAGACACATCATTAAACAGGGCAATAAACTTCAGGACTTTGAAGTAATACAATTAGGTTATGTTTATAAAAACTCCCTTATCGCTGTAGCCTTCCATTTGCCAATTCATCTCCCTCCTCCGGGGAGTTGGGGATATTCCCTGGGTCTGAGATTTTTCTCTTCAAAAAAACATCTGTGGTGTATCATAGAGCCCACCTTAGGGCTGATGGTGACAGAGGTCACCAGGGCACTTGCATTCTGTCCTGGTGGCACTGCCAAGAGCCACCTCGCTCCCTGGAACCCGGCGGAGATAGAGGTTCTCCCACACGCCGCCTCCCTTGCTCTTGGCTCATTTTGCTCTCCGTTTTCCCAGTGTAGCTTGTCTTGTAAGCATATTCATAACACCCTGTACTCGTTTGTTTGGGTTTTAAATAGTGATAAATGAAGTTTGCCATAGCAATGCCCCTCTCGAGCAGGAGAAGGCACATGGAGGTGGTTGTTTATGTACTCATGGTGTTATTAATCACTCGGGAGCACTCGCTGCAATCCAGGGGCAAATGTGTTGGTGGGGAGCAGACCCCAAGTGCCCCATGGTCCCAGCGCTGTCGCCTCAGAGAGGGGTTTCTTGGGGGAATGCGAGGTGGGAATGAGTGGCAGCTGCTGCAGTCCAAGCCTGGCACAAACATTGCTGCTGTTCCACTGTGTTGGGGCCAGAGGGGACGTGAACAGCGCTTGATCTGCTGGTGAAATGTCTCCTGTTCCCTCGCTCCCACCTGCTCCATGTCAGGGACAGCGGTGGCTCAGGGCTCAGCCACAAAGCCCCATGGTGGCACCAGGCCTGAAGGCAAAGCAGTGCCTCACTGACAGAATAATTTCCTTTTTAGTCCATGCTATGCAGCTGGCTGAGGTGGATCCCTCGCTCCCCACCCGGGTCCTGCCCCCACTCCTGGAGCTGTGCATGGCTGCCCTGGCATTTGTGTGGCATTTGTGGGGCATCCAGAGCATCCTTTCCCACCGCTGTGAAGCACCACCTGCTTCCTTTCCCACCTGCTGTGGGACTGCAGGGATCCCCTGGGGGGATTGCTTGTAATGCCTGGACATAAACCTTTAGCTCCTGATCGTGCAGCATTTGGGCACCGGGTGCTGGACCTACCTTGTGGTTTGTGCGTGGCTTCATCCGTGGTTTCGGAGGCTGGTGGGGTTGGTGAGGTTGAACTTTGGGGCTGAGGGCAATGCAGAGATGACCAGTGTTGTATTTAGCTCTCTGATGGCCAGAAAATGCTCTGGGAAGGACATTAATGATGTTCAGGGCTCTTGGGAGATCAGCTTGTGGACAGAGAAGGTGTCATGGGACAGCCAGGGCATTGTCCCAGAGAAATCCCAGTTAGGAAAGAGAAAGAGCTTGCTGTTCATGGTAGATGGATTTAATTCCCAGCTTCTCTTCTGATTTACCCTCATCTTGCCAGTGACATAAGGCAGATTGGAATAAATAGCTCCAGCTAGACAGTTCTGGATGCCTTCTCCACTCAGAACAGCTCTGGCCTGCCGGGCTCCCCGCTGCTCACCAGCCCGTTCCGAGCTGCTCGGTGAGCACACATATGCATCAGCTCTAATAAATACAAAAGCAGGGCCAGAATAATGGTAATTTGTCAGTGGACAAAACAGGTCACAAGAGGAGGGAGAGAGGAGAGTCTCAAGCTAATTGGAACAACACCAACCCTGAGAAAAATGCACGTTACGGGGTGTTCGCAGCACCGCACCAAATTATTTTAATATTTTAATCAACTTCATAAATCAATCGCCGGGCCTCAGGAGGAGGCCTCCAACAATAAAGGCACAATCTGCGCGTGGAGCCCTAATTGAAAACATGGCTTTGAAGAGAGGCTCATGCCACTGATGCCAGGGCAGGCGCTGGCTCTGTGCCGGGGCTGGCACCGCCCCAGTGCCGGCAGAGAGCCTGTGACATGGGTCAGGATCTGCAGAGCTCTTCCTTCTGCCAAGGACAGGGAAAGGGATCCAGCTCCGGCCTGGGACAGCACAGAGTGGGCAGCCTGCTCTGCCTGGGACAAGTGTTCCCTGTCCTCCTGCAGGTGGATGAGGAGTGTGGGGGGGGAAATGAGGTGGCAGAGCAGCCTGCAGTTGTTCCTAAGGATCTGCTGGAGTGAATCCTGCGGGAGAGAGCCAGCCAGGCATGGTGGCACAGCTGTGGCACCCCGAGCACTGCGCTCCTTCAGGGCAGCCATGGGAGCATCCCCCAGGCTCCCTTGCAGGAACAACCCCAGTCTGTGAGCACACCAAAGCAAACTCCAGTTTTACTTCATGCAGGGTGATTAAAAGCCCATTTTTTGGGCTGCTTGCTGGGGCTCTGTGCAGCCAAGCAATGCTTTAACACATTGAATGGCCTCCAAGCAGGGACCTGTGATCGACCCAGCCATTGATCTGTGCCACAGGAGCCCACAGCGCTTTTCGTCCCCGCTGGAGCCAGCGTTTAACGCTGACGGCGCCTCATTATGTTGGTAGCAGTTGTGTGAGCACCTTCATTTGGCAGCTGGGACAAACGTGATGTCCCCAGCCAGCTCCTGTGCGTGGGCCTGGCGGGATGGAGGCTTTGTCACAGCTGTGCTGAGCTTTGGATCTCTGGAGGAACCAGTGTGGGTAACACCCCGGAGTGCTGGCTGCTGCTGAGCAGTGCCTCCATGGCATCCAGGCATCCTCTTTGTCTCCATTCTGTCCCCACAGTCACTAGGGTGGGGTGGACAAGGTGTTGGGAGATGCATGCCCAGGACAGCTGACCCAAACTGTGCCATTCCTCACCAGACAGTGCCATAATAATAAAACTAGAGGTGGAGGCTGGGAGTCAGCCCCCTTCGGAGACTCCGGAAATGTGCAGCAGGGAAGAGAATGATCCCTCCCTCCAGCAAATCCACCTGCTGGGAACCACTTCACTCACGGACAAAAGTTTGTCAGAGAGCTGGTTGCTTTGTGGTTCCTCATTCCGGCTAGTGATGAGGAGGAGAGCTTGCTTAGGGAAGGGAAAGAGCTGCTCTGATTGCAAAATCCGACAGCCCTGGTGAGACTTCTGTAAGAGCTGTTCCAGCTTGCTTATTCCCACTGGAGAGGCCCAGCTGGGAAGCAGGAAGGGATGCTGATGGGCTCAGGATGTGTGTGCATGGGTGGGGGAGATCCAGAGGGTTTCGCTGCCCAGCTGGGAGGTTACTTTAGGTCTGCAGCAAGGGAAATGTTTGTTTTTCTTGAATTTCCTATGATCTCTCGATAGAGTTTCCTTGGCTGAGGTTCCCTGGCTACGTTGAGTGCTCAGCAAGCTCAGCCTGTGGCTGCTGCAGATGGGAGAGATGTTCATGTTCCCTCTCGGTAATGGATCATCTGTGGGAATCGGCCATGGAGGGGCTGTGTTCTGGCAGGTCCTGTCACATTCCCCAAGCCTTTCTGCTTCCCAGTACTTGCTTCTCTTCTCTTGGACCACACTCCATGAGTTGCATTTACCTGTAAGAGATGACAGCCTTCGTGCTTTCTTGTGAATTCAGCAGTTTAGACAGAAGATCTTCATAAACATCCTTCATAAAATTAAGGATAGAGCCTGGAGCTCTGCTGAAATAGCAGTCCAAACTCCTCTGAGCAGGGCCTGTGGCTTCCTCCTGTCCTTTCAAGGCTCCATTTGTCTCCCTTCAGGTCTGATACTGCCATTAACACAATTAAGATTGAACGAGTCCACAGGAACCTTTAGTTTTCGTTTCCTAGATGCAATCAGGTGCATTAAGAAAGCTGTAAGGCTACTTTTTCATCTGTTAAAGGACATAATGGGTTTCCCTTCTATGTGCTTGGTAAGATGTAGAACACAGAATTTCCCTGTTTTTGAGCTCTGTCCCTATGTACAACCACTCTGTTACCATTTTAACACTCTTACTTGCTTGTTTTATGTCATTACATTTATTTAAAACGCTCCGATTTCAACATTTTGTTCAGAGGAGGTAAAAACAATCTAGCTGGTTGCCATGAAATTTAGTTTAGACTAAAACATGTGCCGTGACTCAGTCTGCGAAATGACCTTATGCACTGCTCATTGTAATCCAGAATTGCCAGGCAAGTCGAGTAATTAGTTGTGCAAAATGAAATAACTTTAAATCCTCACATTGAGTAATGACCCAGAAAAATCACTTAAGCTATACAATGGAAACGACTCAAAGCATCTGGCTTTATTTTTACTTTTGTAGCTCTGCCCCCTTTGATGAGGAACAGGCTCTCCTCCTCATCCCTTCATTCCCTGGCTCCTGGTTTTGCCCAGAACAATGTCCATGGCTGAGCTGTTCCACCCTAAGAAATCCAAACTTGTGATAAAGCTGCAGGGTAGGTCTAACAGCAGCTATTCTGCAAGGGTTGAATAATGTTTGATAAACCAGAAATCCATACCTATTTAAAGAACTGAGAGGAGCCCAAGTGATGAAATCCTTCACCCAGATCAGCCAAGTGGCTGGACAAGGAGAGAGGCTGCATGTGCTGTGGATGGACCTGTGGAGGAAGTGTCCCTGCTGCCCATCCAGGAGCCACTCTGTCACCACCCGAGCTGGGGTCAAGGCACCTGCACAGCTACAACTCCACACTCACTCACACCAGGTTTCCTCACCAGCTCAGCACCCTGGCAGAGTCTTGGTCCTTAAAATAATTTAATCAGGGTGCAACAACAGAAGAACAGCCTGAGCTGGTGCCTCCAAGGAAGGGGTCACAAACAAAGGAAACCCAGGGGTTTTATACCCTCCCAGTGAGAGTGCACCAAAGTCTGAGGTCTTCTAGGTGAACCCTTGGCTCCTGATGTGTTCAGTCCCCTGGCTGCAGCACAGGTCCCCGCTGGCAGAGCATGGATAAGCCAGGGATGCAGGGAATGGAGCCAGGGATGCAGGGAATGGAGCCAGGCTCCCATGTCCTGTTGAGCTCCCGGAGCCAGTGAACCCAGACCAGAGTTCTGAAACATCAGGTGACAGTGAGACCGTTGCCCTTAGAGCAGTGTGGGTTAAGGTACAAACACACAGCGTTTGTTTCTAAGGTGGGTAGGGAAGTGCCAGGAAAAGTTCCACGAGCCTGCCAAGATCAGATTTATCCTCGGCAACCTGACGCATAAAAAGGGTCTCGTAGCCGCTGTGTTCCCAGTCTAATCCCCACTGGCTGTAAAATCCAATCTGCCACCGAGGGGAGAAGATGAAGTGTTTTAATAAGAAAATGAGCCGTTTGCAATGCACTTTTAATTGGATCAATTTTTCCTTTATTACACAATCTTTAAAAACCAAACACATACGTATGACCAGACGAGCTCTTCCTCCAGGTACAGAGCAGGAGCCAAACTATTTCAACATAATCCTTAATTACTCCATTTCACCTCGTTTGGCAGACGATCATGACACTGTGTGGGAGCATCACAGCAAGAGGAGCTCTGTAAAATCACTTCACAGCCTGGTTCTGTCAGGGGACGTGCAGACCCTGGGTGAGGGACAGCAGGTTTCTTCCCTTTTCTCCCTGAAACCCCAGACTGGAGGAGCTGCACGCAAGACAGAGCCCCAGGTGCTGATTGCAGTTTCCTGACCCACCAGTGCCTCACAGGGTGGTGTCATTTTTCTTAATTCTTTGAGTGAGAAACAGATGACAGATGCTTTGAACTCTGTAACCAGGAGCAGGCTGGAGTAACCAACTGCTCAGTTGACTGGACCAGCTTTTCTTTTTTTCCTTTTAAATTTTTTTTTAAATTTTAAAATTTTTTCAAGCACTCCAGGAAATGTTATTGCTAGTAGTTGTGCTGTTTATTGCAAAAAAAAAAATAAAAATCCACGGGAACAGAAAATTACAGAGGTACATATTATCATAGATAATATTGCTTTAATTATTCAGGTCCATGGTAGCCTCCTGTGTGAGGCAGTTCTTGGAAGCAGGAGAAATGCTTAGAAGAAACCAGGAGAGGAACTGCCATTGCCATAAAACTGGAAAAATGCCTCCAGTTATGTCATGAACTGCAGCACAGCCCAGAAATCTCCATCACCTTCCCAAAACACACATTCAGGAGGAGAAAGGCTCCTCAGATTGCTGTCACATGCCTTGGGCAACTGCCCCCTGCCACCCAAAAGGAGAAGCAGAGAATGTGAATAGAGCTGTAAGAGTTGGCAGCCTTGGCAAACACAGGGAGCAGCTCAGCAGGGAAGGGAGTCAGTCCCCAGGGTTCCCTCAGCACCATTGACCACCTCGTGCCTTAGCTCCCTTCTCCACAAGCTTCTGCCAGCACATTATAGTGGGAGAAACTGGAAGCTGCCCTGCTGGAAGCTCCATCACACAGCTGTGTTTGTGCACTCACTCCTTCAGCCCTGGCTGAGCACCACAAAGAGAGGGGGAAAAAACCCCAAATCCCAACAAAATCTGCTTCCAGCGCTTTTCCTGCAATCCCTTTAACGGCCAAACATCCAGCTAGAGCAGCAGCAACTCACCAGCCTGTTTCTCTTTGCTGTTTCAGCAGGGAAAAGTATACGGGCTTTAAAAAAAAAAAAAAAAATCACCTGTTGCAAACATGTTGTAGGACAAGTAGCAAACAATTTGCTGGAGCACGGCAGCCACCATAAAATCAGCTTTTATATTGTCTGTCGTGGCCCCAAATTTGCAACTACGTTGTTGATGGCAACAAATAAATGCACTGCAGTGTAACTATTATCTGTGGCAGATTAACATGCTACCACTGTGCCCTATTTAAATGCATCTTTCCTTCAATAAACTATTCTGGGCGAGCAGCACCACACTGAGGTACGCATTTATCAGCCAGGAGAGCAGCACTGTGGGGGCCTTGGTTCACACAGCTGCAGTTTTGTGCTTCATTTGGCCCAAAGCCGTGATGAGCAGCAACTCTGGTGCCTGCTGGTGTCGTGGAAAAAAAGAATTGTAAAAAAAAAAAAATCTGAGGAATGTAGTGTTTTGCTGTGCAAGGGAAAAAAAGGCAGTGCAGCAATGGATATGCTTCCAAGTCTTAAAAAAGTAGAAGTAAATCGTCCCCCCTGCCCATCTCTATGTCAGCAGTGAGTAACTTGAACAGAGGAGGTGCAGATGAGTGGAAACCTATTGCTAAATGCAGTGGTCTGGAATGCAGAGTAGTGAAGTGCAGGTGAACATAACAATACGTTGCATTTAATCTCATTGCCTACAATCAGTCTCCCAGTCTCATTCCCCCAGCTCTTCCCCCCTCCCCAGGAAGTTTTAGATACCAGATAGACCTTCCAAAGACAGTTTCCAGGATACATTTAATAATAAAATAACAGTAAATAGCAACCCTAGGTGTCCCCTCTTTTTCTTTTTTTCTCCAGCCCCCTCCCTTTTTACCCCCTTCTACCTAGCAGAACTCTGATTAGTAGTAAAACCCCTGTCTTCTTACAACTCAGGAATAAAGAGGGCAATTTTCTGGCTCAGCTCGGTCTCCCACAATTGCACAGTACTCACTTCACATGAACAGACACAATTCACAAATGGCACGACGAAGCAATCTCCTGAACACCAGAAAAATGGGAGAGACAACCCTGCCCCATCAGGGTGGAAGTCAAGCTCCATCTCGGCGCGGTTGAAGAGGCCATTTCGTTTTATGCAGTGCTGCAAGCACAAATTGCTCTCTCTAGGAGTTGCCCAGACAACTGCTACCCAGTTCCTTGCAAGTACCACAGGATTGCCTCTCCTAGTTCTCTAAGGGAGGTGATTTAGAGCAGTCAGTCAGCGTTTATGGCACAAAGAAAGACACAATGGTTGAAGCTGGAAGTGTAGGAGATGTGGCACAAGGAGGTGAGGAGGTTTGTAGAGTGACCAGTCACAAGAACCAGGACTGCAAAGGATGGATCCTTTCCCTCGCGCTTGTTTGTATTTGTATGGATTTTATATAAAAAATGAAGAAGTAAAAGCAGACCACCACCACCACAAAAACTATTTTGTTTCTAAACACAGAACATGATGGCCTCTATGCCAAATCCCCTTCAGTTATGGCACAATCTTCCTGAAGGCTTGACACTGGCTCCCGTTGGATTGCAAGGAGGCTGGAAGAACCATCAATGCCAAGACAGGATTTGCTTCCAAGCAAGCCTTTAAGGGGTGGAGTATCTTCTCAGGTGGTAACTGTAGATCTTAATGCAATGATCCCAGCAGTCCAGCACCAGCAGCTGCCCTTTGGGAGTAATGGCAATACCCACCGGGCAGGTGAGTCCCTCCCGGATTAAGATGTTGTAGCCGCCTCCTTTAGGAAAATGCAGGATTTCCTTACGGCTGCTGTCAGCAACAATCAGGTCTCCCCTGGCATCAACGCACATCCCAGCAATGCACCTGAAATCCTCATTCTCGGAGAAGAAGTGGCTAATCTGGCGTCCCAGCTGCCCATCTGGGCCGACAGAGCCGATGGAGAAGCCTCCTTCCAAGTGGTGCTCGTACTGCCGGTTCTCCAGGTTGAGCCCCAGCCCCTGAGTGAAGTAAATGGTCCCTTCAGCGTCGCAGGTGACAAACTTGGGGCGCACGGCGCTGCACAGGCAGCTGTACTTCACCACCCCCACGCCACGGTCCACGGTGAAGCACCAGAGCTTGCCCCCTTCCACGTCAGTGACAACGAACTGGCCCGAGGGCAGTGCGGCGATGCCCCAGGGCTTGCTCAGCTGGCTCCGGTGACAGGCCACGCAGTGGCCATCCATGGTGTACACCTTGACGGAGTTGTCGTAGCTGTCTGTCACGCCGATCAGCCCGTGGCAGTTCATGGTGACAGAAAGGGGGGTCAAGTTGGGCAAGTCTGCTCCAAGGAAACTCAGCACAAAGCTGTCGATGCCGCTGGGGCTTCGGCGGATCTCCTTCAGGAAGCCCTTGCGGGTAAAAACCTGGATTCGGAAGTTGCCCCGGTCTGCCACGAGCACCTCGCCTTGGCTGGTGACGTGCAGGCTGACGGGGAGGTTGAACATCCCTGGCAGGCTGCCCTTGGAGCCCATCTTCCTGATGAAGGAGCACTGCTGGATGCTCGTGGCTGCTTCAGGCATCCTTGGCTTGGCTGGCGAGGAATTGGGGGTGCAGCTGGGCTCCTCCTGCACCAAGTCAGGCTCCCTAAATGGTACAAAGGAGGGTGCCGCCGTTTCCATGAGCGATTCCTCCACGTTAACGGTCCGGGGTTTCTTCACCACCTGCCCGATCTGCAGTGGTCCCACATGGCTCACCTTGAGGAGTTCCACCTCTTGGAGAGTCAGCTCCCTCGGGAGACTGTTTGTCAGTTCTGGTTCTTCCTCGTCCGCTGCCTCCTCCAGGAGAGCTATATCCCCCTGCTTTATTTTGGCAAGGAAATAGTCACAGCGAGACATTATCTGCACTTCTGCTAAGTTCAGCAGGTAGGCTTGCTCCTCCATCACCTGGTTATTTATCTTCTCCACTTCAGACAGAGAGGTGGTGAAGAACTTGCGTGACCTGGCCAGTTCTTCCTGGATCTTGCGCTCCTCTTTGCTGTACTCCTGCAGAACCGCTTTGTATCTGGATTGCAGGTCTCTTGAAACATCCTCCAGGGCAGCTTTCCTTTTCTGAAGATCACCCATGAGCTCCCGAAGCCTGGCGAGCCTCGTCCCAAATTCCCTCCTACGCTCCTCAGCAGCCTCTTTGATAGCAATGACTCTGTGTCCTTGGGGCATGTGCGAGGCCTCCTTGCACGGCTCACACAAAACCAAGCTACAGCTCTTGCAGAAGTGTCTCGGCAGCCTCCTCCCACAGACCTTGCACATGAGGAGTCCCACCACTTCCCCCAGCCCGGCCGTGTCAATGATCTTCAGCACGGTGAGGTTGTCGGTGAGCTGAGCCAGGCTGGTGATCCGCGTGATCTTGCTGCAGAAGGGGCAGCGGATCCCGTTGATGCTGTTGGCCAGGAGCTTCTCCAGGCACTGCTTGCAGATGGTGTGCCCACAGTGCAGGAGCTTGGGCCTCAGGTGCTCCTCGGTGAAGGACTCCATGCAGATGGGGCATTCCAGGACCTCTCGGAGCGCGTCCGAGTTGAGATGAGGGGCGGCAGCCATGGTGCTCCGAGGCAGCTTTATCCGGCGCAGTGCCTTGTGCTCACATCTATTCCAAGGTGCTCCGATTCTGTCCAGGAAGAAAAAAGGGTAATGTGATTTATGTCACCACCAGCAGTTATGTATACATGCAATTTATTTCTGACTTATCGCCTAACCCTGCAGAAAGAGAAACCCGGTTAGCTTTTCAGTGTTGGGAAGGATGGATTAGTCATAGCTAATCTCAGGGTGGGCAAATTTCAAAACTAACTTGCAGCTCCCAGTGCGATGAATTATTCACTTGCAAAATTTCTGAAGCAGCACTGAAAGAAGTGTAATGGCACCAATATGGAAGCCCAGTAGATATTGATGACTGAATCATCTCCTCATGGTGCCCATCTCCTGCTGCCAAGCCTCAGAGTTTACATAATTTACTGAAACCCAGGGAGATTAAACCAGGCATTCAAAACGTTGCTCATCAAAGGAGGAACCAGATGGTGTGATGCTTTAGGACATTAATAGATCACCTCTGGAGACCTGCATTCAGATGTGACATCAGATACCAACAAAACAAATGTGTGGTTCACTCTGCTTTGCTGGAGAGCCAAAACACATTTTCAAGGTTTCATACATTTGCCAGGAAGTGAAAGTAGCAGGAATGCTCTGTGAGCTTCCACTCGTTCTGGGGGTGACTGTGCACGCTGGAAACACACAGAGAAGGTTTGATGCCAGTGCATCTCATTAACCTCTGCCACGCTGCACCATGCTTCATGCCAATTAAACACAGCTCAGGCAGCTATTAGCAATAATGGAGTTAACAGACAACTCCAGACATCCAAACTCCAAACAGACTCCCAGTGTTCACTATTAGCTCCTGAACTCAGCTTAACTGCATTTAATTTCTCCTCGTTTCACAATCGCACAGCATTGACCTCGTTCCCGTCTCCTGGTTCAGTTTTGTACCACTCCGGTTGCTGTTCAGCTTCAATCCAGGTTTCTCCACCCTCACATCCCTCCCAGCAGGGAGCAGATCCCAGCAGCTCTCCTGCCAAAGCAGCCATCCATTCAAAAGGAACAGAACAGGGCTCACATCATTAAGTTATTATGCACTAGACTGGGTTTCAAATCCTTTGCTATTGTACTGCTTAGCCACTAAAAAATAGGGAAAAAAACCTTTCTTCTAGGGAAGAGGAGGAGGAGAAGGAAG